>JANJXV010001827.1:0-71219 GCA_024803745.1 Megascapheus bottae | reverse complement strand
TCAATTCTGTGACTTCACACACCTCCATTATGACTTCACACATCTCCTTTCTATGACTTCACAAACCTCCATTCTATGACTTCACACCTCCATTCTGTTACTTCACACCCCTCCATTTTTACTTCACATACCTCCATTCTATGAGTTCACACACCTCCATTCTGACTTCACACACCTCCATTCTATGACTTCACACACCTCCATTCTGACTTCACACACCTCCATTCTATGATTTCACACACCTCCATTCGATGACTTCACACACCTCCATTCTTTGACTTCACACACCTCCATTCTGACTTCACACACCTCCATTCTATGACTTCACACACCTCCATTCGATGACTTCACACACCTCCATTCTATGACTTCACACACCTCCATTCTATGACTTCACACCTCCATTCTTTGACTTCACACACCTCCATTCTGAGTTCACCGGCCTCCATTCTGTGACTTCACACACCTCCAGTCTGACTTCACACAGCTCCATTCTGTGACTTCACACAAGTCCATACTGTGACTTCACACACCTCCATTCTATGATTTCACACACCTCCATTTGTGACTCTACACACCACATTTTTGACTTCACACACCTCCATTCTGTGATTTCACACACCTCCATTCTGTGACTTCACACAACTTTATTGTTTGACTTCACACACCTCCATTCTTTGACTTCACTCACCTTTATTCCATGATTTCACACACCTCCATTCTGTGACTTCCCACACCTCCATTCCATGACTTCACACACCTCCATTCTACGAGTTCACACACCTCCATTCTATGAGTTCACACACCTCCATTTTGACTTCACACTCCTGCATTCTGTGACTTCACACACCTCTATTCTGTGACTTTACACACGTGCATTGTGTGACTTCACACACCTCCATTCTATGACTTCACACACCTCCATTCTGTGACTTCACACACCTCCATTCTGTGACTTCACAAACCTCCATTTTGACTTCACACACTTCCCTTCTTTGACTTCACATACCTCCATTCTGTGACTTCACACACCTCCATTGTTTGACTTCACACACCTCCATTTTTGAACTTCACACACCTCCATTCCATGACTTCACACATCTCCATTTTATGAGTTCGCACACCTCCATTTTGCCTTCACACACCTCCATTCTATGACTTCACACACCTCAATTCTGTGACTTCACACACCTCAATTCTGGATTCACACACCTCCATTCTATGACTTCATACAATTCCTTTCTATGACTTCACACACCTCCATTCTTTGACTTCACACACCTCCATTGTGAGTTCACCCACCTCCATTCTATGACTTCACACACCTGCATTATGACTTCACACAGCTCCATTCTATGACTTCACACACCTCCATTCTGTGCCTTCACACACTTCCATTCTATGACTTAACACACCTTCATTCTTACTTCACAAACATCCATTCTATAACTTCCAACACCTCCATTCTATGACTTCACACACCTCCATTCTATGACTTCACACACCTCCATTCTGTGACTTCACACACCTCAATTCAGTGACTTCACACACCTCCATTATAACTTCAAACACCTCCATTCTATGACTTCACACACCTCCATTCTATGACTTCACACCTCCATTCTGTGACTTCACACACCTCCAATCTGACTTCACCCAGCTCCATTCTGTGACTTCACACACCTCCATACTGTGACTTCACACACCTCCATTCTATGATTTCACACACCTCCATTTGTGACTCTACACACCACATTTTTGACTTCACACACCTCCATTCTGTGATTTCACACACCTCCATTCTGTGACTTCACACAACTTTATTGTTTGACTTCACACACCTCCATTCTTTGACTTCACTCACCTTTATTCCATGATTTCAAACACTTCCATTCTGTGACTTCCCACACCTCCATTCCATGACTTCACACACCTCCATTCTATGAGTTCACACACCTCCATTCTATGAGTTCACACACCTCCATTTTGACTTCACACACCTGCGTTCTGTGACTTCACACACCTCTATTCTGTGACTTTACACACCTGCATTGTGTGACTTCACACACCTCCATTCTATGACTTCACACACCTCCATTCTGTGACTTCACACACCTCCATTCTGTGACTTCACACACCTCAATTCTGGATTCACACACCTCCATTCTATGACTTCATACAATTCCTTTCTATGACTTCACACACCTCCATTCTGTGACTTCACACACCTCCAATCTGACTTCACACAGTTCCATTCTGTGACTTCACACACCTCCATACTGTGACTTCACACACCTCCATTCTATGATTTCACACACCTCCATTTGTGACTCTACACACCACATTTTTGACTTCATACACCTCCATTCTGTGATTTCACACACCTCCATTCTGTGACTTCACACAACTTTATTGTTTGACTTCCCACACCTCCATTCTTTGACTTCACTCACCTTTATTCCATGACTTCACACACCTCCATTCTGTGACTTCCCACACCTCCATTCCATGACTTCACACACCTCCATTCTATGAGTTCACACACCTCCATTCTATGAGTTCACACACCTCCATTTTGACTTCACACACCTGCATTCTGTGACTTCAAACACCTCTATTCTGTGACTTTACACACCTGCATTGGGTGACTTCACACACCTCCATTCTATGACTTCACACACGTCCATTCTGTGACTTCACACACCTCCATTCTGTGAATTCACACACCTCCATTTTGACTTCACACACTTCCATTCTGTGACTTCACACACCTCCATTCTGAGTTCACACACCTCAATTCTGTGACTTCACACACCTCAATTCTGGATTCACACACCTCCATTCTATGACTTCATACAATTCCTTTCTATGACTTCAGACACCTCCATTCTTTGACTTCACACACCTCCATTGTGAGTTCACCCACCTCCATTCTATGACTTCACACACCTGCATTATGACTTCACACAGCTCCAATCTATGACTTCACACACCTCCATTCTGTGCCTTCACACACTTCCATTCTATGACTTAACACACCTTCATTCTTACTTCACGAACATCCATGATATAACTTCAAACACCTCCATTCTATGACTTCACACACCTCCATTCTATGACTTCACACACCTCCATTCTGTGACTTCACACACCTCAATTCAGTGACTTCACACACCTCCATTATGACTTCACACACCTCCATTCTTTGACTTCACACACCTCCATTCTATGACTTCACACACCTCCATTTTGTGACTTCACACACCTCCATTCTGTGACTTCACACACCTCCATTTTGACTTCACACACTTCCATTCTTTGACTTTACACACCTCCATTCTGTGACTTCACACACCTCCATTGTTTGACTTCACACACCTCCATTTTTGGACTTCACACACCTCCATTCCATGACTTCACACATCTCCATTTTATGAGTTCGCACACTTCCATTTTGCCTTCACACACTTCCATTCTATGACTTCACAAACCTCCATTCTGTGACTTCACACACCTCCATTCTGAGTTCACACACCTCAGTTCTGTGACTTCACACACCTCAATTCCGGCTTCACACACCTCCATTCTATGACTTCACACATTTCCTTTCTATGACTTCACACACCTCCATTCTTTGACTTCACACACCTCCATTGTGAGTTCAACCACCTCAATTCTATGACTTCACACACCTTCATTCTTACTTCACAAACATCCATTCTTTGACTTCACACACCTCCATTCTATGACTTCACACACCTCCATTCTATGACTTCACACACCTCCATTCTGTGACTTCACACACCTCAATTCTGTGACTTCACACACCTCCATTATGACTTCACACACCTCCTTTCTATGACTTCACACACCTCCATTCTATGACTTCACACCTCCATTCTGTGACTTCACACACCTCCATTGTGACTTCACACACCTCCATTCTATGAGTTCACACACCTCCATTCTGACTTCACACACCTCCATTCTGAGTTCACACACCTCAGTTCTGTGACTTCACACACCTCAATTCCGGCTTCACACACCTACATTCTATGACTTCACAAAATTCCTTTCTATGACTTCACACACCTCCATTCTTTGACTTCACACACCTCCATTGTGAGTTCAACCACCTCAATTCTATGACTTCACACACCTTCATTCTTACTTCACAAACATCCATTCGATGACTTCACACACCTCCATTCTATGACTTCACACACCTCCATTCTATGAATTCACACACCCCCATTCTGTGACTTCACACACCTCAATTCTGTGACTTCACACACCTCCATTATGACTTCACACACCTCCTTTCTATGACTTCACACACCTCCATTCTATGACTAAACACCTCCATTCTGTGACTTCACACACCTCCATTGTGACTTCACACACCTCCATTCTATGAGTTCACACACCTCCATTCTATTAGTTCACACACCTCCATTCTGACTTCACACACCTCCATTCTATGAGTTCACACACCTCCATTCTGACTTCACACACCTCCATTCTATGACTTCACACACCTCCATTCTGACTTCACACACCTCCATTCTATGACTTCACACACCTCCATTCGATGACTTCACACACCTCCATTCTTTGACTTCACACACCTCCATTCTGACTTCACACACCTCCATTCTATGACTTCACACACCTCCATTCGATGACTTCACACACCTCCATTCTATGACTTCACACACCTCCATTCTATGACTTCACACCTCCATTCTGTGACTTCACACACCTCCATTCTGAGTTCACAGGCCTCCATTCTGTGACTTCACACACCTCCAATCTGACTTCACACAGCTCCATTCTGTGACTTCACACAACTCCATACTGTGACTTCACACACCTCCATTCTATGATTTCACACACCTCCATTTGTGACTCTACACACCACATTTTTGACTTCACACACCTCCATTCTGTGATTTCACACACCTCCATTCTGTGACTTCACACAACTTTATTGTTTGACTTCACACACCTCCATTCTTTGACTTCACTCCCCTTTATTCCATGACTTCACACACCTCCATTCTGTGACTTCCCACACCTCCATTCCATGACTTCACACACCTCCATTCTATGAGTTCACACACCTCCATTCTATGAGTTCACACACCTCCATTTTGCCTTCACACACCTGCATTCTGTGACTTCACACACCTCCATTCTATGACTTCACACACCTCCATTCTGTGACTTCACACACCTCCATTCTGTGACTTCACACACCTCCATTTTGACTTCACACACTTCCATTCTTTGACTTCACATACCTCCATTCTGTGACTTCACACACCTCCATTGTTTGACTTCACACACCTCCATTTTTGGACTTCACACACCTCCATTGTTTGACTTCACACACCTCCATTTTGCCTTCACACACCTCCATTCTATGACTTCACAAACCTCCATTCTGTGATTTCACACACCTCCATTCTGAGTTCACACACTTCAATTCTGTGACTTCACACACCTCAATTCTGGATTCACACACCTCCATTCTATGACTTCATACAATTCCTTTCTATGACTTCACACACCTCCATTCTTTGACTTCACACACCTCCATTGTGAGTTCACCCACCTCCATTCTATGACTTCACACACGTGCATTAAGACTTCACACAGCTCCATTCTATGACTTCACACACCTCCATTCTGTGCCTTCACACACTTGCATTCTATGACTTAACACACCTTCATTCTTACTTCACAAACATCCATTCTATAACTTCCAACACCTCCATTCTATGACTTCACACACCTCCATTCTATGACTTCACACACCTCCATTCTGTGACTTCACACACCTCAATTCAGTGACTTCACACACCTCCATTATGACTTCACACACCTCCATTCTATGACTTCACACACCTCCATTCTATGACTTCACACCTCCATTCTGTGACTTCACACACCTCCATTCTGAGTTCACACACCTCCATTCTGTGACTTCACACATCTCCAATCTGACTTCACACAGCTCCATTCTGTGACTTCACACACCTCCATACTGTGACTTCACACACCTCCATTCTATGATTTCACACACCTCCATTTGTGACTCTACACACCACATTTTTGACTTCACACACCTCCATTCTGTGATTTCACACACCTACATTCTGTGACTTCACACAACTTTATTGTTTGACTTCACACACCTCCATTCTTTGACTTCACTCACCTTTATTCCATGATTTCACACACCTCCATTCTGTGACTTCCCACACCTCCATTCCATGACTTCACACACCTCCATTTTATGAGTTCACACACCTCCATTCTATAAGTTCAAAAACCTCCATTTTGACTTCACACACCTGCATTCTGTGACTTCACATACCTCTATTCTGTGACTTTACACACCTGCATTGTGTGACTTCACACACCTCCATTCTATGACTTCACACACCTCCATTCTGTGACTTCACACACCTCCATTCTGTGACTTCACACACATCCATTTTGACTTCACACACTTCCATTCTTTGACTTCACACACCTCCATTCTGTGATTTCACACACCTCCATTGTTTGACTTCACACACCTCCATTTTTGGACTTCACACACCTCCATTCCATGACTTCACACATCTCCATTTTATGAGTTCGCACACCTCCATTTTGCCTTCACACACCTCCATTCTATGACTTCACAAACCTCCATTCTGTGACTTCACACACCTCCATTCTGAGTTCACACACCTCAGTTCTGTGACTTCACACACCTCAATTCCGGCTTCACACACCTCCATTCTATGACTTCACACAATTCCTTTCTATGACTTCACACACCTCCATTCTTTGACTTCACACACCTCCATTGTGAGTTCAACCACCTCAATTCTATGCCTTCACACACCTTCATTCTTACTTCACAAACATCCATTCTATGACTTCACACACCTTCATTCTTAATTCAGAAACATCCATTCTATGACTTCACACACCTCCATTCTATGACTTCGCAAACCTCCCTTCTGTGACTTCATACAACTCCATTCTGTGACTTCACACCCCTCCATTCTCTGACTACACTCACCTTCATTCTATCACTTCACAAACATCCATTCTATGATTTCACATACCTCCATGCTATCAATTCATACACTTCCATTCTGTGACTTCACACACCTCCATTCTGAGTTCACACACCTCCATTCTGTGACCTCACAAACCTCCATTCTATGATTTCACACTCCTCCATTTTTATGACTTCACACACCTCAGTTTTAGGACGTCACAAAGCTCCATTTTGACTTCACACACCTCCATTCTATGACTTCACACACCTCCATTCTATGACTTCACAAACTTCCAATGTGACGACACACCTCCATTCTATGAGTTACACACCTCCTTTCTATGACTTCACACGCCTCCATTCTGACTTCACACACCTCCATTCTATGACTTCACAGACCTCGAATCTGTAACTTCACTCACCTCCACTCTATGACTTCACACTCCTCCATTCTATGACTTCCCACACCTCCTTTCTATGACTTCACCCACCTCAATTCTATGACTTCCCACCTCCATTCTGGCTTCACACACCTCCATTATGTGACTTCACACACCTCAATTATATGACTTCACACACCTCCATTTTATGACTTCACACACCTCCATTCTATGATTTTACACACCTCCATTCTGTGACTACACGCACTTCCATTCTTTGACTTCACACACCTTCATTCTTACTTCACAAACATACATTCTATGACTTCACACAACCCCATTCTGTGACTTCACACTCCTCCATTCTGTGACTTCACACCCCTCCAATTTGACTTCACATACCTCCATTCTATGACTTCACACACCTCCATTCTGTGACTTCACACCCCTCCATTCTAGGACTTCATACCCGTCCATTCTGTGACTTCACACACCTCCATTCTATGACTTCACACACCTCCATTCTTTGACTTCACCCACCTCCATTCTGTGACTGCACACACCTCCAATCTCTGACTTCACACCCCTCCAATTTGACTTCACATACCTCCATTCTATGACTTCACAAACCTCCATTCTGTGACTTCAAACATCTCAATTCTGTGACTTCACACACCTCCATTCTGTGACTTCACACACCTGCATTCTGTGACTTCACACACCTCCATTCTATGACTTCACACTCCTCCATTCTGTGCCTTCACCCACCTCCATTCTGTGACTTCACACACCTCCATTCTCCGACTTCACACCCCTCCAATTTGACTTCACATACCTCCATTCTATGATTTCACACACCTCCAATCTATGACTTCACACATCTCCATTTTATGACGTCACACACATCCATTTTGACTTCACACACCTCCCTTCTGTGACTTCACACACCTCCATTCTATGACTTCACACACCTTCATTGTATGACTTCACACACCTCCATTCTATGACTTCACACACTTCCATTCTATGATTTCACATACCTCCATGCTATGTCTTCACACAACTCCATTCTGTGACTTCACACACCTACATTCTGTGTTCACACACCTCCATTCTGTGACTTCACACACCTTCATTCTATGATTTCACACACCTCCATTCTATGACTTCACACACCTCCATTTTAGGACGTCACACACTTCCATTTTGACTTCACACACCTACATTCTGTGACTTCACACACCTCCATTCTATGACTTCACACACCTCCATTCTATAACTTCACACACGTCCATTCTATGACTTCACACACCTCCATTCTGTGACTTCACACACCTCCATTCTATGACTTCACACACCTTCATTCTTACTTCTCAAACATACATTCTATGACTTCACACACCTCCATTCTATGACTTCACACACCTCCATTCTTTGACTCCACACACCTCCATTCTGTGTTCACACACCTCCATTCTGTGACTTTACACACCTCCATTCTGACTTCACACAGCTCCATTCTATGACTTCACACACCTCCATTCTGTAACTTCACACAGCTCTATTCTATGACTTCACACACCTTCATTCTTTCTTTACAAACATCCATTCTATAACTTCATACACCTCCATTCTATGACTTTACACACCTCCATTCTTTGACTTCACAAAACTCCATTCTATGACTTCGCACACCTCCATTCTGTGACTTCACACACCGTCATTCTATGACTTCACACACTTCCACTCTGACGTCAAACACCTCCATTCTATGAGTTCACACACCTCCATTCTCTCTTCACACACCTCCATTCTATTACTTCACACATCTCCATTCTGAATTCACACAGCTACATTCTGTGTCTTCACAAAACTCCATTCTATTATTTCACACACCTCCATTCTATGACTTCACACAACTCCATCTATGACTTCACACACCTCCATTCTGACTTCACACACCTCTATTCTATGACTTCGCACACCTCCATTCTGATATCACACACCTCAATTCTATGAATTCACAGACCTCGAATCTGTGATTTCACTCACCTGCTCTCTATGACTTCTCAAGCCTCCATTCTACGAATTCTCACAACTCCTTTCTATGACTTCACCCGCATCCAATCTATGACTACACACCTCCATTCTAACTTCACACACCGCCATTCTGTGACTTCACACACCTCCATTCTATGACTTCACACACCTTCATTTTTACTTCAGAAACATCCATTCTATGACTTCACACACCTCCATTCTATGTCTTCACAAACCTCCATTCTGTGACTTCACACACCTCCATTCTATGTCTTCACAAACCTCCATTCTGTGACTTCACACACCTCCATTCTGAGTTCACACAACTCCATTCGGTGACTTCACACACCTCCATTCAGACTACACACACCTCCATTCCGTGACTTCACACACTTCCATTCTATGACTTCACACACCCTCATTCTATGACTTCACACACCCCCATTCTGTGACTTCACACACCTCCATTCTAAGACCTCACACAACCTCATTCTATGACTTCACAAACATCCATTCTAGGACTTCTCAAATCCATGTTGACTTCACACACCTCCAATATATGACTTCAAACACCTCAATTGTGTGACTTCACACAATTCCATTCTATGACTTCATACCGTCCATTCTGTGACTTCACACACCTCCATTCTATGACTTCACACACTTCCATTCTATGACTTCACACACCTCCATTCTGTGACTTTACTCACCTCCATTCTGAGTTCACAACCTCCATTCTGTGACGTCACACACCTCCGTTCTGTGACTTCCCACACCTCTATTCTGTGACTTCACACACCTCCATTCTATGACTTCACACACCTCTATTCTGACTTCACACACCTCCATTCTATGACTTCACACACCTCCATTCTAACTTCATACCCCTCCATTCTATGACTTCGCACACCTCTATTCTGACTTCACACACCTCCATTCTGTGAATTCACACAACTCCATTCGATGACTTCAAACACCTACATTCTTTGACTTCAGACACCTCCATTTTGACTTCACACTCCTCCATTCTGTGACGTCACAACCTTACTTACATTTGTGATTCTCACACCACCTTTTTGACTTCGCACATCTCCATTCTGTGACTTTATACACCTCCATTTTCTATGACTTCACACACCTCCATTCTCCGCCTTCACACCCCTCCAATTTCACTTCACATACCTCCATTCTATGACTTCACAAACCTCCATTCCATGACTCTACACACTTCCGTTGTTACGTCACACACCTCCATTCTATGAGTTCACACACCTCCATTCAATGACTTCACACACCTCCATTGTGACTTCACACACCTCTGTTCTATGACTTCGCAAACCTACATTCTGACTTCACACACCTCCATTCTGTGACTTCACAAACCTCCATTCTATGATTTCACAAACCACCATTCTACGATTTCACACACCTCCACTTTAGGACGTCACACACCTCCATTTTGAGTTCACACACCTCCATTCTGTGACTTAACACACCTCCATTCTATGACTTCACACACTTCCATTGTGACGTCACACACCTCCATTCTATGAGTTCACACACCTCCATTCTATGACTTCACACACCTCCATTCTTACTTCACACACCTCCATTCTATGACTTCACAGACCTCGAATCTGTGACTTCACTCACCTCCACTCTATGACTTCACACTCCTCCATTCTATGACTTCCCACATCTCCTTTCTATGACTTCACCCACTTCCATTCTATGACTTCACACCTCCATTCTGACTTCACACACCTCCATTCTGTGACTTCACACACCTCCATTATATGACTTCACACACCGCCATTCAATGACTTCACACACCTCCATTCTATGACTTCACACACCTCCATTCTATGACTTCACATACCTCCATTCTATGACTTCACACACCTTCATTCTTACTTCACATACATTCTATGATTTCACACACCTCCATTCTATGCTTTCACACACCTCCATTCTGTGACGTCACACACCTCCATTCTGTGACTTCACACACCTCCATTCTGAGTTCACACACCTCCATTGTGTGACTTCACAAACCTCCATTCTATGATTTCACACACCTCCATTTTAGGACGTCACACACCTCCATTTTGACTTCTCACACCTCCATTCTCTGACTTCACACACCTCCATTCTATGACTTCACAAACTTCCATTGTGACGTCACACACCTCCATTCTATGACTTCACACACCTCCATTCTGACTTCACACACCTCCATTCTATGACTTCACAGACCTCGAATCTGTGACTTCACTCACCTCCACTCTATGACTTCACACTTCTCCATTCTATGACTTCCCACACCTCCTTTCTATGACTTCACCCACCTCCATTCTATGACTTCACACCTCCATTCTGACTTCACACACCTCCATTATGTGACTTCACACACCTCCATTATATGACTTCACACACCTGCATTCTATGACTTCACACAACTCCATTCTATGACTTCACACACCTCCATTCTGTGACTTCACACACCTCCATTCTTTGACTTACCACACCTCCATTCTGTGACTTCACACACCTCCATTCTGTGACTTCACACCCCTCCATTCTGTGACTTCACACACCTCCATTCTCCGACTTCACATCCCTCCAATTTGTCTTCACATACCTCCATTCTATGACTTCACAAACCTCCATTCTGTGACTTCACACACCTCCATTCTGTGACATCACACACCTCCATTCTTTGAATTCACACACCTCCATTCTGTGACTTCACACACCTCCATTCTATGACTTCACACACCTCCATTCTATGACTTCGCAAACCTCCATTCTATGATTTCACGTACCTCCGTGCTATGACTTCACACACCTCCATTCTGTGACTTCACACACCTCCATTCTGAGTTCACACACCTCCATTGTGTGACTTCACAAACCTCCATTCTATGATTTCACACACCTCCATTTTAGGACGTCACACACCTCCATTTTGACTTCTCACACCTCCATTCTCTGACTTCACACACCTCCATTCTATGACTTCACAAACTTCCATTGTGACGTCACACACCTCCATTCTATGACTTCACACACCTCCATTCTGACTTCACACACCTCCATTCTATGACTTCACAGACCTCGAATCTGTGACTTCACTCACCTCCACTCTATGACTTCACACTTCTCCATTCTATGACTTCCCACACCTCCTTTCTATGACTTAACCCACCTCCATTCTATGACTTCACACCTCCATTCTGACTTCACACACCTCCATTATGTGACTTCACACACCTCCATTATATGACTTCACACACCTGCATTCTATGACTTCACACAACTCCATTCTATGACTTCACACACCTCCATTCTGTGACTTCACACACCTCCATTCTTTGACTTACCACACCTCCATTCTGTGACTTCACACACCTCCATTCTGTGACTTCACACCCCTCCATTCTGTGACTTCACACACCTCCATTCTCCGACTTCACATCCCTCCAATTTGTCTTCACATACCTCCATTCTATGACTTCACAAACCTCCATTCTGTGACTTCACACACCTCCATTCTGAGACATCACACACCTCCATTCTTTGAATTCACACACCTCCATTCTGTGACTTCACACACCTCCATTCTATGACTTCACACACCTCCATTCTATGACTTCGCAAACCTCCATTCTATGATTTCACGTACCTCCGTGCTATGACTTCACACACCTCCATTCTGTGACTTCACACACCTCCATTCTGAGTTCACACACCTCCATTCTGTGACATCACAAACCTCCATTCTATGATTTCACACACCTCCATTTTTGGACGTCACGCACCTCCATTTTGACTTCTCACACCTCCATTCTGTGACTTCACACACCTTCATTCTTACTTCACAATCATACATTCTATGATTTCACACACCTCCATTCTATGACTTCACAAACCTCCATTTTAGGACGTCACACACCTCCATTTTGACTTCACACACCTCCATTCTGTGACTTCACACACCTCCATTTTTGACGTCACACACCTCCATTTTATGACTTCACACACCTTCATTCTTACTTTACAAACATCCATTGTATAACTTAACACACCTCCATTCTATGACTTCAAACACTTCCATTCAGTGACTTCACACACCTCCATTCTATGACTTCACACACATCCATTCTGTAACTTCACACACCTTCCATTCTCCGAACTCACACCCCTCCAATTTGTATTCACTTACCTCCATTCTATGACTTCACAAACCTTCATTCTCTGACTTCACACACCTCCAATCTGTGACTTCACAAACCTCCATTCTATGACTTCACACACTTCCATTGTGACGTCACACACCTCCATTCTATGAGTTCACACACCTCCATTCTATGACTTCACACACCTCCATTCTTACTTCACACACCTCTGTTCTATAACTTCGCAAACCTACATTCTGACTTCACACACCTCCATTCTATGACTTCACTGACATCCACTCTATGACTTCACACTTCTCCATTCTATGACTTCCCACACCTAATTTCTATGACTTCACCCACCTCCATTCTACGACTTCACACCTCAATTCTGACTTCACACACCTCCATTCTGTGACTTCACAAACCTCCATTCTATGATTTCACACACCTCCATTCTATGACTTCACACACCTCCATTTTAGGACGTCACACACCTCCATTTTAGGACGTCACACACCTCCATTCTGTGACTTCACACACCTCCATTCTATAACTTCACACACCTTCATTCTTACTTCACATACATTCTATGACTTCACAGACCTCCATTGTATGACTTCACACACCTCCATTCTTTGACTTCAGAAACCTCCATTCTGTGTTCACACACCTCCATTCTGTAACTACACACACCTCCATTCTATGACTTCACACACTTCCATTGTGAGGTCACACACCTCCATTCTTTGAGTTCACACACCTCCATTCTGACTTCACACACCTCCATTCTATGACTTCACACACCTCCCTTCTGAATTCACACAGCTCCATTCTGTGACTTCACAAAACTCCATTCTATGACTTCACACACCTCCATACTTTGATTTCACACAACTCCATCTATGAACTCACACACCTCCATTCTGACTTCACACACCTGTATTCAATGACTTCGCACACCTCCATTCTGACATCACACACCTCCATTCTATGACTTCATACCCGTCCATTCTGTGACTTCCCAAACCTCCATTCTATGACTTCACACACCTCCATTGTGACTTCACCCACCTCCATTCTGTGACTTCACAAACCTCCATTCTATGATTTCACACACCTCCATTCTATGACTTCACACACCTCCATTTTAGGACATCACACACCTCCATTTTGACTTCAAACACCTCCATTCTGTGACTTCACACACCTCCATTTTTGACGTCACACACCTCCTTTTATGACTTCACACACCTTCATTCTTACTTTACAAACATCCATTGTATAACTTAACACACCTCCATTCTATGACTTCAAACACTTCCATTCTGTGACTTCACACACCTCCATTCTATGACTTCACACACATGCATTCTGTAACTTCACACACCTCCATTCTATGACTTCACACACTTCCATTGTGACGTCACACACCTCCATTCTTTGAGTTCACACACCTCCATTCGGAGTTCACGCACCTCACTTCTGTGACTTCACATACCTCCATTCTATGACTTCACAAACCTCCATTCTGTGACTTCACCCACCTCCATTCTGTGACTTCACGAACCTCCATTCTATGATTTCACACACCTCCATTCTATGACTTCACACACCTCCATTCTGTGAATTCACACACCTCCATTCGGAGTTCACACACCTCCATTCTGTGACTTCACAAACGTCCATTCTATGATTTCACACACCTCCATTCTATGACTTCACACACCTCCATTTTAGGACGTCACACACCTCCATTTTGACTTCTCACTCCTCCATTCTGTGACTTCACACACCTCCACTCTATGACTTCACACTTCCATTGGGACGTCACACACCTCCATTCTATGAGTTCACACATCCATTCTATAACTTCACACACCTCCATTCTGACTTCACACACCTCCATTCTATGACTTCACAGACCTCGAATCTGTAACTTCACTCACCTTCACTCTATGACTTCACAGTCCTCCATTCTATGACTTACCACACCTCCTTTCTAAGACTTCACCCACCTCCATTCTATGACTTCACACCTCCATTCTGACTTCACACACCTCCATTCTATGACTTCACAGACCTCGAATCTGTGACTTCACTCACCTTCACTCTATGACTTCACAGTCCTCCATTCTATGACTTACCACACCTCCTTTCTAAGACTTCACCCACCTCCATTCTATGACTTCACACACCTTCATTATATGACTTCACACACCTCCATTCTATGACTTCACACACCTCCATTCTATGACTTCACACACCTCCATTCTGTGACTTCACACACCACCATTCTATGACTTCACACACCTTCATTCTTACTTCACAAACATACATTCTATGACTTCACACACCTCCATTGTATGACTTCACACACCTCCATTCTTTGACTTCACACACCTCCATTCTGTGTTCACACACCTAAATTCTGTGACTTCACACACCTCCATTCTTACTTCACACACCTCCAATCTATGACTTCACACACCTCCCTTCTTTGACATCACACACCTAAATTCTGAGTTGACACACCTCCATTCAGTGACTTCACACAACTCCATTCTGACTTCACACAGCTCCATTCTATGACTTCACACACCTCCATTCTGTAACTTCACACAGCTCTATTCCATGACTTCACACACCTTCATTCTTTCTTTACAAACATCCATTCTATAACTTCATACACCTCCATTCTATGACTTTACACACCTCCATTCTTTGACTTCACAAAACTCCATTCTATGACTTCGCACACCTCCATTCTGTGACTTCACACACCGTCATTCTATGACTTCACACACTTCCACTCTGACGTCAAACACCTCCATTCTATGAGTTCACACACCTCCATTCTCTCTTCACACACCTCCATTCTATTACTTCACACACCTCCAATCTGAATTCACACAGCTACATTCTGTGTCTTCACAAAACTCCATTCTATTATTTCACACACCTCCATTCTATGACTTCACACAACTCCATCTATGACTTCACATACCTCCATTCTGACTTCACACACCTCTATTCTATGACTTCGTACACCTCCATTCTGATATCACACACCTCAATTCTATGAATTCACAGACCTCGAATCTGTGATTTCACTCACCTGCTCTCTATGACTTCTCAAGCCTCCATTCTACGAATTCTCACAACTCCTTTCTATGACTTCACCCGCCTCCAATCTATGACTACACACCTCCATTCTAACTTCACACACCGCCATTCTGTGACTTCACACACCTCCATTCTATGACTTCACACACCTTCATTTTTACTTCAGAAACATCCATTCTATGACTTCACACACCTCCATTCTCTGTCTTCACAAACCTCCATTCTGTGACTTCACACACCTCCATTCTATGTCTTCACAAACCTCCATTCTGTGACTTCACACACCTCCATTCTGAGTTCACACAACTCCATTCGGTGACTTCACACACCTCCATTCAGACTACACACACCTCCATTCCGTGACTTCACACACTTCCATTCTATGACTTCACACACCCTCATTCTATGACTTCACACACCCCCATTCTGTGACTTCACACACCTCCATTCTAAGACCTCACACAACCTCATTCTATGACTTCACAAACATCCATTCTAGGACTTCTCAAATCCATGTTGACTTCACACACCTCCAATATATGACTTCAAACACCTCAATTGTGTGACTTCACACACCTCCATTCTATGACTTCATACCGTCCATTCTGTGACTTCACACACCTCCATTCTATGACTTCACACACTTCCATTCTATGACTTCACACACCTCCATTCTGTGACTTTACTCACCTCCATTCTGAATTCACAACCTCCATTCTGTGACGTCACACACCTCCGTTCTGTGACTTCCCACACCTCTATTCTGTGACTTCACACACCTCCATTCTATGACTTCACACACCTCTATTCTGACTTCACACACCTCCATTCTATGACTTCACACACCTCCATTCTAACTTCATACCCCTCCATTCTATGACTTCGCACACCTCTATTCTGACTTCACACACCTCCATTCTGTGAATTCACACAACTCCATTCGATGACTTCAAACACCTACATTCTTTGACTTCAGACACCTCCATTTTGACTTCACATTCCTCCATTCTGTGACGTCACAACCTTACTTACATTTGTGATTCTCACACCAACTTTTTGACTTCGCACATCTCCATTCTGTGACTTTATACACCTCCATTTTCTATGACTTCACACACCTCCATTCTATGACTTCACAGACCTCGAATATGTGACTTCACACACCTCCATTCTCCGACTTCACACCCCTCCAATTTCACTTCACATACCTCCATTCTATGACTTCACAAACCTCCATTCTGTGACTTCACACTCCTCCATTCTGTGACCTCACAAACCTCCATTCCATGACTCTACACACTTCCGTTGTTACATCACACACCTCCATTCTATGAGTTCACACACCTCCATTCAATGACTTCACACACCTACATTGTGACTTCACACACCTCTGTTCTATGACTTCGCAAACCTACATTCTGACTTCACACACCTCCATTCTATGACTTCACAAACCTCCATTCTACGATTTCACACACCTCCACTTTAGGACGTCACACACCTCCATTTTGAGTTCACACACCTCCATTCTGTGACTTAACACACCTCCATTCTATGACTTCACACACTTCCATTGTGACGTCACACACCTCCATTCTATGAGTTCACACACCTCCATTCTATGACTTCACACACCTCCATTCTTACTTCACACACCTCCATTCTATGACTTCACAGACCTCGAATCTGTGACTTCACTCACCTCCACTCTATGACTTCACACTCCTCCATTCTATGACTTCCCACATCTCCTTTCTATGACTTCACCCACTTCCATTCTATGACTTCACACCTCCATTCTGACTTCACACACCTCCATTCTGTGACTTCACACACCTCCATTATATGACTTCACACACCGCCATTCAATGACTTCACACACCTCCATTCTATGACTTCACACACCTCCATTCTATGACTTCACATACCTCCATTCTATGACTTCACACACCTTCATTCTTACTTCACATACATTCTATGATTTCACACACCTCCATTCTATGCTTTCACACACCTCCATTCTGTGACGTCACACACCTCCATTCTGTGACTTCACACACCTCCATTCTCCGACCTCACACCCCTCCAATTTCACTTCACTTACCTCCATTCTATGACTTCAAAACCTCCATTCTCTGACTTCACACACCTCCATTCTGTGACTTCACAAACCTCCATTCTATGACTTCACACACTTCCATTGTGACGTTACACACCTCCATTCTATGAGTTCACACACCTCCATTCTATGACTTCACACACCTCCATTCTTACTTCATACACCTCTGTTCTATGACTTCGCAAACCTATATTCTGACATCACACACCTCCATTCTATGACTTCACTGACCTCCATCTATGACTTCACACTTCTCCATTCTATGACTTCCCACACCTAATTTCTATGACTTCACCCACCTCCATTATATGACTTCACATCTCCATTCTGACTTCACACACCTCCATTCTATGACTTCACACATCTCCATTCTATGACTTAACACACTTCCATTGTGACGTCACACACCTCCATTTTAAGAGTTCACACACCTCCATTCTATGACTTCACAGACCTCGAATCTGTGACTTCACTCACCTCCATTCTATGACTTCACACTCCTCCATTCTATGACTTCCCACAACTCCTTTCTATGACTTCACCCACCTCCATTCTATGTCTTCACCCACCTCCATTCTATGACTTCACACCTACATTCTGACTTCACACACCTCCATTCTGTGACTTCACACACCTCCATTATATGACTTCACACACCTCCATTCTATGACTTCACACACCTCCATTCTATGAGTTCACACACCTCCATTCTGTGACTTCCCACACCGCCATTCTATGACTTCACACACCTTCATTCTTACTTCACAAACATACATTCCATGATTTCACACACCTCCATTGTATGACTTCACACACCTCCATTCCTTTACTTCACACACCTCCATTCTGTGTTCACACACCTCAATTCTGTGACTTCACACACCTCCATTCTGACTTCACACACCTCCATTCTATGACTTCACACACCTCCATTCTTTGACGTCACAAACCTCTATTCTATGACTTCACACACCTTCATTCTTTCTCTACAAACATCCATTCTATAACTTCATACACCTCCATTCTATGACTTTACACACCTCCAGTCTGTGACTTCACACAACTCCATTCTATGACTTCACACACCTCCATTCTGTGACTTCACACAACTCCATTCTATGACTTCACACACCTCCATTCTGTGACTTCACACACCTCCATTCTATGACTTCACACACCTCCATTCTGAATTCACAAGCTCCATTCTGTGTCTTCACAAAACTCCGTTCTATAATTTCACACACCTCCATACTATGACTTCACACAACTCCATCTATGACTTCACACACCTCCATTCTATGACTTCACACACCTCCATTCTGAGTTCACACAACTCCATTCGGTGACTTCACACACCTCCATTCAGACTTCACACACCTCCATTCTGTGACTTCACACACTTCCATTCTATGACTTCACACACCTCCATTCTATGATTCACACACCCCCATTCTGTGACTTCACACACCTCCATTCTATGACCTCACACACCCTCATTCTATGATTTCACACACATCCATTCTATGACTTCACACATCCATTTTGACTTCACACACCTCCAATATATGACTTCAAACACCTCAATTCTGTGACTTCACACACCTCCATTCTGTGACTTCATACCGTCCATTCTGTGACTTCACACACCACCATTCTATGACTTCACACGCTTAGATTCTATGACTTCACACACCTCCATACTGTGACTTCACACCCCTCATTCTGAGTTCACACACCTCCATTCTTTGACGTCACACACCTCCATTCTATGACTTCACACACCTCTATTCTGACTTCACACACCTCCATTCTATGACTTCACAGAGCTCCATTCTATGACATCACACACCTCCGTTCTATTACTTCTCACACTTCAATTCTATGACATCACACACTTCCATTGTGACGTCACACACCTCCATTCTTTGAGTTCACACACCTCCCTTCTGAATTCACACAGCTCCATTCTGTGACTTCACAAAACTCCACTCTATGATTTCACACACCTCCATCCTATGACTTCACAAAACTCCATCTATGACTTCACACACCTCCATTCTGACTTCACACACCTCTATTTAATGACTTCGCACACCTCCATTCTGACATCACACACCTCCATTTTATGACTTCATACACGTCCATTCGGTGACTTAACACATCTCCATTTATGACTTCACACACCTTCATTTTGTGACTTCACCCACCTCCATTCTGTGACATCACACACCTCCATTCTCCGACTCCACACCCCTCCAATTTGACTTCACATACCTCCATTCTATGACTTCACAAACGTCCATTCTGTGACTTCACCCACCTCCATTCTGTGACTTCACAAACCTTCATTCTATGATTTCACACACCTCCATTCTATGACTTCACACACCTCCATTTTATGATGTCACACACCTCCATTTTGCGTTCACACACCTCCATTATGTGACTTCACACACCTCCCTTCTCTGACTTCACACACCTCCATTCTATGACTTCACACACTTCCATTGTGACGTCACACACCTCCATTCTATGACTTTACACACCTCCATTCTGACTTCACACACCTCCATTCTATGACTTCACAGACCTCGAATCTGTGACTTCACTCACCTCCACTCTATGACTTCACACTCCTCCATTCTATGACTTCCCACACCTCCTTTCTAAGACTTCGCCCACCTCCATTCTATGACTTCACACCTCCATTCTGACTTCACACAACTCCATTCTATGAATTCACACACCTTCATTTTTACTTCAGAGACATCCATTCTATGACTTCACACACCTCCATTCTATGACTTCACACACCTCCATTCTGAGTTCACACAACTCCATTCGGTGACTTCACACCCCTCCATTCAGACTTCACACACCTCCATTCTGTGACTTCACACACTTCCATTCTATGACTTCACACACCTCCATTCTATGATTCACACACCCCCATTCTGTGACTTCACACGCTAAGATTCTATGACTTCACACACCTCCATACTGTGACTTTACACCCCTCATTCTGAGTTCACACACCTCCATTCTTTGACGTCACACACCTCCATTCTGTGACTTCCCACACCTCTATTCTGTGACTTCACACACCTCCATTCTATGATTTCACACACCTCTATTCTGACTTCACACACCTGCATTCTATGACTTCACACACCTCCATTCTGACTTCACACACCTCCGTTCTATGACTTCGCACACCTCTATTCTGACTTCACACACCTCCATTCTGTGACTTCACACACCTCCATTTTTGACGTCACACACCTGCATTTTATGACTTCACACACCTTCATTCTTACTTTACAAACGTCCATTCTATAACTTAGCACACCTACATTCTATGACTTCAAACACTTCCATTCTGTGACTTCACACACCTATATTCTATGACTTCAAACACTTCCATTCTGTAACTTCACACACCTACATTCTGTAACTTCACACACTTCCATTGTGACGTCACCCACCTCCATTTTTTGAGTTCACACACCTCCATTCTGACTTCACACACCTCCATTCTATTACTTCACACACCTCCCTTCTGAATTCACACTGCTCCACTCTGTGACTTCACAAAACTCCATTCTATGATTTCACACACCTCCATACTATGACTTCACACAACTCCATCTATGACTTCACACACCTCCATTCTGACTTCACACACCTCTATTCAATGACTTCGCACACCTCCAATCTGACATCACACACCTCCATTCTATGACTTCATACCCGTCCATTCTGTGACTGCACACACCTCCATTTTATGACTTCACACACCTCCATTCTGTGATTTCACCCACCTCCATTCTCTGACATCACACACCTCCATTCTCCGACTTCACACCCCTCCAATTTGACTTCACATACCTCCCTTCTATGACTTCATAAACCTCCATTCTGTGACTTCACCCACCTACATTCTGTGACTTCACAAACCTCCATTCTATGATTTCACACACCTCCATTCTATGACTTCACACACCTCCATTTCATGACTTCACACACCTCCATTCTATGACTTCACACACTTCCATTCTATGATTTCACATACCTTCGTGCTATGACTTCACACACCTCCATTCTGTGACTACACAACCCTCCATTCGGAGTTCCCACACCTCCATTCTATGACTTCACACACTTCCATTCTATGATTTCACATACCTTCATGCTATGACTTCACACACCTCCATTCTGTGACGTCACAACCCTCCATTCGGAGTTCCCACACCTCAATTCTGTGACTTCACAAACCTCCATTCTATGATTTCACACACCACCATTCTATGACTTCACACACCTCCATTTTAGGACGTCACACACCTCAATTTTGACTTCTCACACCTCCATTCTATGACTTCACACACCTCCATTCTGTGACTTCACACAACTCCATTCTATGACTTCAAACACCTCCATTCTTACTTCACAAACATACATTCTATGACTTCACACACCTCCATTGTATGACTTCACAGACCTCCATTCCTTGACTTCACACACCTCCATTCTGTGTTCACACACCTCAATTCTGTGTCTTCACAGACCTCCATTCTGACTTCACACACCTCCATTCTATGACTTCACACACCTCCATTCTTTGACGTCACACACCTCCATTCTATGACTTCACACACCTTCATTCTTACTTCACAAACATACATTCTATGACTTCACACACCTCCATTGTATGATTTCACACCCCTCCATTCCTTTACTTCACACACCTCCATTCTGTGTTCACACACCTCAATTTTGTGTCTTCACACACCTCCATTCTGCCTTCAAACACCTCCATTCTATGACTTCACCCACCTCCATTCTTTGACGTCACACACCTCCATTCTATGACTTCACACACCTTCATTCTTTCTCTACAAACATCCATTCTATAACTTCATACACCTCCATTCTATGACTTTATACACCTCCATTCTGTGACTTCACACAACTCCATTCTATGACTTCACACACCTCCATTCTGTGACTTCACACACCTCCATCCTATGACTTCACACAGTTCCATTGTGACGTCACACACCTCCATTCTATGAGTTCACACACCTCCATTCTGACTTCACACACCTCCATTCTATGACTTCACACACCTCCATTCTGAATTCACACAGCTCCATTCTGTGTCTTCACAAAACTCCGTTCTATAATTTCACACACCTCCATACTATGACTTCACACAACTCCATCTATGACTTCACACACCTACATTCTGACTTCACACACCTCCATTATATGACTTCACACAGCTCTATTCTATGACTTCGCACACCTCCATTCTGACATCACACACCTCCATTATATGACTTCACATACCTCGAATCTGTGATTTCACTCACCAGCACTCTATGACCTCACGCTCCTCCATTCTATGAATTCCCACACCTCCTTTGTATGACTTCTCCCTCCTCCAATCTATGACTACACACCTCCATTCTGACTACACACACCTCCATTCTGTGACTTCACACACCTCCATTCTATGACTTCACACACCTTCATTTTTACTTCAGAAACATCCATTCTATGACTTCACACACCTCCATTCTATGACTTCACACACCTCCATTCTGAGTTCACACAACTCCATTCGGTGACTTCACACACCTCCATTCAGACTTCACACACCTCCATTCTGTGACTTCACACACTTCCATTCTATGACTTCACACACCTCCATTCTATGATTCACACACCCCCATTCTGTGACTTCACACACCTCCATTCTATGACCTCACACACCCTCATTCTATGATTTCACACACATCCATTCTATGACTTCACACATCCATTTTGACTTCACACACCTCCAATATATGACTTCAAACACCTCAATTCTGTGACTTCACACACCTCCATTCTGTGACTTCATACCGTCCATTCTGTGACTTCACACACCACCATTCTATGACTTCACACGCTTAGATTCTATGACTTCACACACCTCCATACTGTGACTTTACACCCCTCATTCTGAGTTCACACACCTCCATTCTTTGACGTCACACACCTCCATTCTGTGACTTCCCAAACCTCTATTCTGTGACTTCACACACCTCCATTCTATGACTTCACACACTTCTATTCTGACTTCACACACCTCCATTCTATGACTTCACACAGCTCCAATCTGACTTCACACACCTCCGTTCTATGACTTCGCACGCCTATATTCTGACTTCACACACCTCCATTCTGTGACTTCACACACCACCATTTTTGACGTCACACACCTGCATTTTATGACTTCACACACCTTCATCCTTACTTTACAAACGTCCATTCTATAACTTAACACACCTACATTCTATGACTTCAAACACTTCCATTCTGTGACTTCACACACCGATATTCTATGACTTCAAACACTTCCATTCTGTAACTTCACACACCTACATTCTCTAACTTCACACACTTCCATTGTGACGTCACACACCTCCATTTTTTGTTCACACACCTCCATTCTGACTTCACACACCTCCATTCTATTACTTCACACACCTCCCTTCTGAATTCACACAGCTCCTTTCTGTGACTTCACAAAACTCCATTCTATGATTTCACACACCTCCATACTATGACTTCACACAACTCCATCTATGACTTCACACACCTCCATTCTGACTTCATACACCTCTATTCAATGACTTCGCACACCTCCAATCTGACATCACACACCTCCATTGTATGACTTCATACCCGTCCATTCTGTGACTTCACACACGTCCATTTTATGACTTCACACACCTCCATTCTGTGATTTCACCCACCTTCATTCTGTGACATCACACACCTCCATTCTCCGACTTCAACGCCTCTAATTTGACTTCACATACCTCCATTCTATGACTTCACAAACCTCCATTCTGTGACTTCACCCACCTACATTCTGTGACTTCACAAACCTCCATTCTATGATTTCACACACCTCCATTCTATGACTTCACACACCTACATTTTATGACTTCACACACCTCCATTCTATGACTTCACACACTTCCATTCTATGATTTCACATACCTTCGTGCTATGACTTCACACACCTCCATTCTGTGACTTCACAACCCTCCATTCGGAGTTCCCACACCTCCATTCTATGACTTCACAAACCTCCATTCTATGATTTCACACACCACCATTCTATGACTTCACACACCTCCATTTTAGGACGTCACACACCTCAGTTTTGACTTCTCACACCTCCATTCTATGACTTCACACACCTCCATTCTGTGACTTCACACACCTCCATTCTATGACTTCAAACACCTTCATTCTTACTTCACAAACATACATTCTATGACTTCACACACCTCCATTGTATGACTTCACAGACCTCCATTCCTTGACTTCACACACCTCCATTCTGTGTTCACACACCTCAATTCTGTGACTTCACAGACCTCCATTCTGACTTCACACACCTCCATTCTATGACTTCACACACCTCCATTCTTTGACGTCACACACCTCCATTCTATGACTTCACACACCTTCATTCTTACTTCACAAACATACATTCTATGACTTCACACACCTCCATTGTATGACTTCACACACCTCCATTCCTTTACTTCACACACCTCCATTCTGTGTTCACACACCTCAATTCTGTGACTTCACACACCTCCATTCTGCCTTCAAACACCTCCATTCTATGACTTCACCCACCTCCATTCTTTGACGTCACACACCTCCATTCTATGACTTCACACACCTTCATTCTTTCTCTACAAACATCCATTCTATAACTTCATACACCTCCATTCTATGACTTTATACACCTCCATTCTGTGACTTCACACAACTCCATTCTATGACTTCACACACCTCCATTCTGTGACTTCACACACCTCCATCCTATGACTTCACACACTTCCATTGTGACGTCACACACCTCCATTCTATGAGTTCACACACCTCCATTCTGACTTCACACACCTCCATTCTATGACTTCACACACCTCCATTCTGAATTCACACAGCTCCATTCTGTGTCTTCACAAAACTCCGTTCTATAATTTCACACACCTCCATACTATGACTTCACACAACTCCATCTATGACTTCACACACCTCTATTCTATGACTTCGCACACCTCCATTCTGACATCACACACCTCCATTATATGACTTCACATACCTCGAATCTGATTTCACTCACCAGCACTCTATGACCTCACGCTCCTCCATTCTATGAATTCCCACACCTCCTTTCTATGACTTCTCCCTCCTCCAATCTATGACTACACACCTCCATTCTGACTACACACACCTCCATTCTGTGACTTCACACACCTCCATTCTATGACTTCACACACCTTCATTTTTACTTCAGAAACATCCATTCTATGACTTCACACACCTCCATTCTATGACTTCACACACCTCCATTCTGAGTTCACACAACTCCATTCGGTGACTTCACACACCTCCATTCAGACTTCACACACCTCCATTCTGTGACTTCACACACTTCCATTCTATGACTTCACACACCTCCATTCTATGATTCACACACCCCCATTCTGTGACTTCACACACCTCCATTCTATTACCTCACACACCCTCATTCTATGATTTCACACACATCCATTCTATGACTTCACACATCCATTTTGACTTCACACACCTCCAATATATGACTTCAAACACCTCAATTCTGTGACTTCACACACCTCCATTCTGTGACTTCATACCGTCCATTCTGTGACTTCACACACCTCCATTCTGTGGCTTCCCACACCTCTATTCTGTGACTTCACACACCTCCATTCTATGACTTCAGACACCTCTATTCTGACTTCACACACCTCCATTCTATGACTTCACACACCTCCATTCTGACTTCACACACCTGCATTCTATGACTTCGCACACCTCTATTCTGACTTCACACACATCCATTCTGTGACTTCACACAACTCCATTCGATGCCTTCACAAACCTACATTCTTTGACTTCACACACCTCCATTTTGACTTCACACACCTCCATTCTGTGACTTCACACACTTACTTATATTTGTGACTTCTCACAACACATTTTTGCCTTCGCACATCTCCATTCTGTGATTTCACACACCTCCATTCTGTGATTCACACACCTCCGTTTTGACTTCACACACTTCCATTCTGTGACTTCACAAACCTCCATTCTGTGAATTCACACACCTCCATTCTATGACATCACACACCCCCATTCTATGACTTGTCACACTTCAATTCTATGACTTCACACACCTCCATTCTATGACTTCACACACCTCCATTCTATGACTTCACACACCGCCATTCTGTGACTTCACACACCTCCATTCTATGACTTCACACACTTCCATTCTATTACTTCACACATCCATTTTGACTTCACACACCTCCCATATATGAATTCAAACACCTCAATTCTGTGACTTCACACACCTCCATTATGTGACTTCATACCCGTCAATTCTGTGACTTCACACACCTCCATTCTCTGACTTCACCCACCTCCATTCTGTGACTTCACACAGCTCCATTCTCTGATTTCACACCCCTCCAATTTGACTTCACAAACCTCAATTCTATGACTTCACAAACCTCCATTATATGACTTCACACACCTCCAATCTGTGACTTCACAAAACTCTATTCTATGATTTCACACACCTCCCTTTTATGATTTCACACACCTCCTTTCTTTGACTTCACACACCTCCCTTATATGACTTCACACACCTCCATTGTGACTTCACACACCTCCATTCTGTGACTTCACACACTTCCCTTCCGT
Source organism: Megascapheus bottae (assembly GCA_024803745.1). NCBI lineage: Eukaryota > Metazoa > Chordata > Mammalia > Rodentia > Geomyidae > Megascapheus > Megascapheus bottae. The sequence goes on along the minus strand of JANJXV010001827.1, from coordinate 42,503 downwards.
GACTTCACACACCTCCATTGTATGACTTCACACACCTCCATTCTATGACATCACACACCTCCATTCTGACTTCACACTCCTCCATTCTATGCATTCACACACATGCATTCTATGATTTCACACATCTCCTTTCTGTAACTTCCCACACTTTCAATGTTTGACTTCACAAAATTCCATTCCATGACTTCACACACCTCCATTCTATGAGTTCACACACCTCCATTCTTGGACTTCACACACCTCCATTTTGACTTCACACACCTACATTCTGTGACTTCACACACCTCCATTTGTGACTTCACACACCACCATTGTGACTTCACACACCTCCATTCTGTGACTTCACACACCTCTTTTCTGTGACTTCACACACCTCCATTTTGAATTCACACACTTCCATTCTGTGAATTCACACACCTCCATTCTTTGACTCCACACACCTCCATTCCACGACTTCACACACATCCATTCTATGAGTTTACACACATCCATTCTTGCGTTCACACACCACAATTTGTCTTCACACACCTCCATTCTATGACTTCACACACCTTCATTCTTAATTCAGAAACATACATTCTATGACTTCACACACCTCCATTCTATGACTTTGCAAACCTTCATTCTGCGACTTCACACACCTCCATTCTGTGACTTCACACCCCTCCATTCTGTGACTTCACACACCTCCATTCAACGACTTCACACCCCTCCAATTTGACTTCACATACCTCCATTCTATGAATTCACAAACCTCCATTCTGTGACTTCACACACCTCCATTCTATGACTTCACACACCTCAATTTTATGACGTCACACACCTCCATTTTGACTTCACACACCTCCATTATATGACTTCACACACCTCCGTTATATGCCTTCAAACACCTCCTTTCTATGACTTCACACACCTTCATTGTATGACTTCACACACCTCCATTCTATGACTTCACACACTTCCATTCTATGATTTCACATACCTCCATGCTATGACTCCACACACCTCCATTCTCTGACTTCATACACCTCCATTCTGAGTTCACACACCTCCATTCTGTGACTTCAGAAACCTCCATTCTATTATTTCACACACCTCAATTCTATGACTTCACACACCTCCATTTTAGGACGTCACACACCTCCATTTTGACTTTACACACCTCCATTCTGTGACTTCACACACCTCCATTCTATGACTTCACACACTTCCATTGTGACCTCACACACCTCCATTCTATGAGTTCACCCACCTCCATTCTATGACTTCACACACCTCCATTCTGACTTCACACACTTCCATTCTGTGACTTCACACCTCCATTCTGTGACTTCACACACCACCATTGTTTGACTTCACACACCTCCATTCTTTGGTTCACACACCTGCATTCCACGACTTCACACACACACATTCTATGAGTTCACACTCATCCATTCTTGAGTTCACACATCACAATTTTGTCTTCACACACCTCCATTCTATGACTTCACACACCTTCATTCTTAATTCAGAAACATCCATTCTATGACTTCACACACATCCATTCTATGACTTCGCAAACCTCCCTTCGGTGACTTCACACACCTCCATTCTGTGACTTCACACCCCTCCATTCTCTGACTACACTCACCTTCATTCTATCACTTCACAAACATCCATTCTATGATTTCACATACCTCCATGCTATCAATTCACACACTTCCATTCTGTGACTTCACACACCTCCATTCTGAGTTCACACACCTCCATTCTGTGACCTCACAAACCTCCATTCTATGATTTCACACTCCTCCATTCTATGACTTCACACACCTCAGTTTTAGGACGTCACACAGCTCCATTTTGACTTCACACACCTCCATTCTGTGACTTCACACACCTCCATTCTATGACTTCACAAACTTCCAATGTGACGACACACCTCCATTCTATGAGTTACACACCTCCTTTCTATGTCTTCACACGCCTCCATTCTGACTTCACACACCTCCATTCTATGACTTCACAGACCTCGAATCTGTAACTTCACTCACCTCCACTCTATGACTTCACACTCTTCCATTCTATGACTTCCCACACCTCCTTTCTATGACTTCACCCACCTCCATTCTATGACTTCCCACCTCCATTCTGGCTTCACACACCTCCATTAAGTGACTTCACACACCTCCATTATATGACTTCACACACCTCCATTGTATGACTTCACACACCTCCATTCTATGATTTTACACACCTCCATTCTGTGACTACACGCACTTCCATTCTTTGACTTCACACACCTTCATTCTTACTTCACAAACATACATTCTATGACTTCACACACCTTCATTCTATGACTTCACACACCTCCATTCTTTGACATCACACACCTCCATTCTGTGACTTCACACTCCTCCATTCTGTGACTTCACACCCCTCCAGTTTGACTTCACATACCTCCATTCTATGACTTCACAAACCTCCATTCTGTGACTTCACACACCTCCATTCTGTGACTTCACACACCTCCATTCTATGACTTCACACACCTTTATTCTGTGACTTCACACACCTCCATTCTATGACTTCCCACACCTCTGTTCTATGATTTCACACATCCATTTTGACTTCACACAACTACAATATATGACTTCTAACACCTCAATTCTGTGACTTCACACAAATCCATTCTATGACTTCACACACTTCCATTCTATGATTTCACATATGTCCATGATATGACATCACACACCCCCATTCTCCGACTTCACATCCCTCCAATTTGACTTCACATACCTCCATTCTATGACTTCACAAACCTCCATTCTGTGACTTCACCCACGTCCATTCTGTGACTTCACAAACCCTCATTCTATGATTTCACACACCTCCATTCTATGACTTCACACACCTCCATTTTATGATGTCACACACCTCCATTTTGCCTTCACACAACTCCATTATGTGACTTCACACACCTCCCTTCTCTGACTTCACACACCTCCATTCTATGACTTCACACACTTCCATTCTATGATTTCACATACCTCCATGATATGACTTCACACACCTCCATTCTGTGACTTCACACCCCTCCATTTAGAGTTCACACACCTACATTCTGTGATTTCACAAACCTCCATTCTATGATTTCACACACCTCCATTCTATGACTTCACACACCTCCATATTAGGACGTCACACACCTCAATTTTGACTTCTCACACCTCCATTCTGTGACTTCACACACCTCCATTCTATGACTTCACACACTTCCATTTTGACGTCACACACCTCCATTCTATGAGTTCACACACCTCCATTCTATGACTTCACAAACCTCCATTCTGACTTCACACACCTCCATTCTATGACTTCACAGACCTCGAATCTGTGACTTCACTCACCTCCACTCTATGACTTCACACTCCTCCATTCTATGACTTCCCACACCTCCTTTCTAAGACTTCGCCCACCTCCACTCTATGACTTCACACCTCCATTCTGACTTCACACACATCCATTCTATGACTTCACACACCTCCATTCTGAGTTCACACAACTCCATTCGGTGACTTCACATACCTCTATTCAGACCTCACACACCTCCATTCTGTGATTTCACACACTTTCATTCTATGACTTCACACACCTCCATTCTATGATTCACACACCCCCATTCTGTGACTTCACACACCTCCATTCTATGACTTCACACACCCTCATTCTATGATTTCACACACATCCATTCTATGACTTCACACATCAATTTTGACTTCACACACCTCCAATGTATGACTTCAAACACCTCAATTCTGTGACTTCACACACCTCCATTCTGTGACTTCCCACACCTCTATTCTGTGACTTCACACACCTCCATTCTATGACTTCACACACCTCTATTCTGACTTCACACACCTCCATTCTGACTTCACCACCTCCATTCTATGACTTCGCACACCTCTATTCTGACTTCACACACCTCCATTCTGTGACTTCACACAACTCCATTCGATGCCTTCACAACCTACATTCTTTGACTTCACACACCTCCATTTTGACTTCACACACCTCCATTCTGTGACTTCACACACTTACTTATATTTGTGACTTCTCACAACACCTTTTTCCTTCGCACATCTCCATTCTGTGATTTCACACACCTCCATTTTGTGATTCACACAGCTCCGTTTTGACTTCACACACTTCCATTCTGTGAATTCACAAACCTCCATTCTGTGACTTCACACACCTCCATTCTATGACATCACACACCCCCATTCTATGACTTGTCACACTTCAATTCTATGACTTCACACACCTCCATTCTATGACTTCACACACCTCCATTCTATGACTTCACACACCGCCATTCTGTGACTTCACACACCTCCATTCTATGACTTCACACACCACTATTCTATTACTTCACACATCCATTTTGACTTCACACACCTTCAATATATGAATTCAAACACCTCAATTCTGTGACTTCACACACCTCCATTATATGACTTCATACCCGTCCATTCTGTGACTTCACAAACCTCCATTCTCTGACTTCACCCACCTCCATTCTGTGACTTCACACAGCTCCATTCTCTGATTTCACACCCCTCCAATTTGACTTCACAAACCTCAATTCTATGACTTCACAAACCTCCCTTCTGTGACTTCGCACACTTCCATTCTATGACTTCACACACCTTCATTGTATGACTTCACAAACTTCCAATGTGACGACACACCTCCATTCTATGAGTTACACACCTCCTTTCTATGACTTCACACGCCTCCATTCTGACTTCACACACCTCCATTCTATGACTTCACAGACCTCGAATCTGTAACTTCACTCACCTCCACTCTATGACTTCACACTCCTCCATTCTATGACTTCCCACACCTCCTTTCTATGACTTCACCCACCTCAATTCTATGACTTCCCACCTCCATTCTGGCTTCACACACCTCCATTATGTGACTTCACACACCTCAATTATATGACTTCACACACCTCCATTTTATGACTTCACACACCTCCATTCTATGATTTTACACACCTCCATTCTGTGACTACACGCACTTCCATTCTTTGACTTCACACACCTTCATTCTTACTTCACAAACATACATTCTATGACTTCACACAACCCCATTCTGTGACTTCACACTCCTCCATTCTGTGACTTCACACCCCTCCAATTTGACTTCACATACCTCCATTCTATGAGTTCACAAACCTCCATTCTGTGACTTCACACACCTCCATTCTGTGACTTCACACACCTCCATTCTAGGACTTCATACCCGTCCATTCTGTGACTTCACACACCTCCATTCTTTGACTTCACCCACCTCCATTCTGTGACTGCACACACCTCCAATCTCCGACTTCACACCCCTCCAATTTGACTTCACATACCTCCATTCTATGACTTCACAAACCTCCATTCTGTGACTTCAAACATCTCAATTCTGTGACTTCACACACCTCCATTCTGTGACTTCACACACCTGCATTCTGTGACTTCACACACCTCCATTCTATGACTTCACACTCCTCCATTCTGTGCCTTCACCCACCTCCATTCTGTGACTTCACACACCTCCATTCTCCGACTTCACACCCCTCCAATTTGACTTCACATACCTCCATTCTATGATTTCACACACCTCCAATCTATGACTTCACACACCTCCATTTTATGACGTCACACACATCCATTTTAACTTCACACACCTCCCTTCTGTGACATCACACACCTCCATTCTATGACTTCACACACCTTCATTGTATGACTTCACACACCTCCATTCTATGACTTCACACACTTCCATTCTATGATTTCACATACCTCCATGCTATGTCTTCACACAACTCCATTCTGTGACTTCACACACCTACATTCTGTGTTCACACACCTCCATTCTGTGACTTCACACACCTTCATTCTATGATTTCACACACCTCCATTCTATGACTTCACACACCTCCATTTTAGGACGTCACACACTTCCATTTTGACTTCACACACCTACATTCTGTGACTTCACACACCTCCATTCTATGACTTCACACACCTCCATTCTATAACTTCACACACGTCCATTCTATGACTTCACACACCTCCATTCTGTGACTTCACACACCTCCATTCTATGACTTCACACACCTTCATTCTTACTTCTCAAACATACATTCCATGACTTCACACACCTCCATTCTATGACTTCACACACCTCCATTCTTTGACTCCACACACCTCCATTCTGTGTTCACACACCTCCATTCTGTGACTTTACACACCTCCATTCTGACTTCACACAGCTCCATTCTATGACTTCACACACCTCCATTCTTTGACGTCACACACCTCCATTCTATGACTTTACACACCTTCATTCTTACTTTACAAACATACATTCTATAACTTCACACACCTCCATTCTATGACTTCACACACCTCCATTCGGTGACTTCACACACCTCCATTCTGTGAATTCACACAACTCCATTCTTTGACTCCACACACCTCCATTCCACGACTTCACACACATCCATTCTATGAGTTTACACACATCCATTCTTGAGTTCACACACCACAATTTTGTCTTCACACACCTCCGTTCTATGACTTCACACAACTTCATTCTTAATTCAGAAACATCCATTCTATGACTTCACACACCTCCATTCTATGACTTCGCAAACGTCCATTCTGCGACTTCACACATCTCCATTCTGTGACTTCTCACCCCTCCATTCTATGACTTCACACACCTCAATTTTATGACGTCACACACCTCCATTTTGACTTCACGCACCTCCATTATATGACTTCACACACCTCCCTTCTGTGACTTCGCACACTTCCATTCTATGACTTCACACACCTTCATTGTATGACTTCACACACCTCCATTCTATGACTTCACACACTTCCATTCTATGATTTCACATACCTCCATGCTATGACTACACACACCTCCATTCTCTGACTTCACACACCTCCATTCTGAGTTCACACACCTCCATTCTGTGACTTCAGAAACCTCCATTCTATTATTTCACACACCTCCATTCTATGACTTCACACACCTCCATTTTAGGATGTCACACACCTCCATTTTGACTTTACACACCTCCATTCTGTGACTTCACACACCTCCATTCTATGAGTTCACACACCTCCATTCTATGACTTCACACACCTCCATTCTGACTTCACACACATCCATTCTATGACTTCACACACCTCCATTCTGAGTTCACACAACTCCATTCGGTGACTTCACACACCTCTATTCAGACCTCACACACCTCCATTCTGTGATTTCACACACTTTCATTCTATGACTTCACACACCTCCATTCTATGATTCACACACCCCCATTCTGTGACTTCACACACCTCCATTCTATGACTTCACACACCCTCATTCTATGATTTCACACACATCCATTCTATGACTTCACACATCCATTTTGACTTCACACACCTCCAATATATGACTTCAAACACCTCAATTCTGTGACTTCACACACCTCCATTCTGTGACTTCATACCGTCCATTCTGTGACTTCACACACCTCCATTCTGTGACTTCCCACACCTCTATTCTGTGACTTCACACACCTCCATTCTATGACTTCACACACCTCTATTCTGACTTCACACACCTCCATTCTGACTTCACCACCTCCATTCTATGACTTCGCACACCTCTATTCTGACTTCACACACCTCCATTCTGTGACTTCACACAACTCCATTCGATGCCTTCACAAACCTACATTCTTTGACTTCACACACCTCCATTTTGACTTCACACACCTCCATTCTGTGACTTCACACACTTACTTATATTTGTGACTTCTCACAACACCTTTTTCCTTCGCACATCTCCATTCTGTGATTTCACACACCTCCATTTTGTGATTCACACAGCTCCGTTTTGACTTCACACACTTCCATTCTGTGAATTCACAAACCTCCATTCTGTGACTTCACACACCTCCATTCTATGACATCACACACCCCCATTCTATGACTTGTCACACTTCAATTCTATGACTTCACACACCTCCATTCTATGACTTCACACACCTCCATTCTATGACTTCACACACCGCCATTCTGTGACTTCACACACCTCCATTCTATGACTTCACACACCACTATTCTATTACTTCACACATCCATTTTGACTTCACACACCTTCAATATATGAATTCAAACACCTCAATTCTGTGACTTCACACACCTCCATTATATGACTTCATACCCGTCCATTCTGTGACTTCACAAACCTCCATTCTCTGACTTCACCCACCTCCATTCTGTGACTTCACACAGCTCCATTCTCTGATTTCACACCCCTCCAATTTGACTTCACAAACCTCAATTCTATGACTTCACAAACCTCCATTATGTGACTTCACACACCTCCAATCTGTGACTTCACAAAACTCCATTCTATGATTTCACACACCTCCCTTCTATGATTTCACACACCTCCTTTCTTTGACTTCACACACTTCCCTTATATGACTTCACACACCTCCATTGTGACTTCACACACCTCCATTCTGTGACTTCACACACTTCCCTTCCGTGACTTTACACACCTCCATTGTATGACTTCACACACCTCCATTCTATGACATCACACACCTCCATTCTGACTTCACACTCCTCCATTCTATGCCTTCACACACATGCATTCTATGACTTCACACATCTCCTTTCTGTAACTTCCCACACTTCCAATGTTTGACTTCACAAACTTCCATTCCATTACTTCACACACCTCCATTCTATGACTTCACACACCTCCAATCTTGGACTTCACACACCTCCATTTTGACTTCACACACCTACATTCTGTGACTTCACACACCTCCATTTGTGACTTCACACACCACCATTGTGACTTCACACACCTTCATTCTGTGACTTCACACACCTCCTTTCTGTGACTTCACACACCTCCATTTTGACTTCACACACTTCCATTCTGTGAATTCACACAACTCCATTCTTTGACTCCACACACCTCCATTCCACGACTTCACACACATCCATTCTATGAGTTTACACACATCCATTCTTGAGTTCACACACCACAATTTTGTCTTCACACACCTCCGTTCTATGACTTCACACAACTTCATTCTTAATTCAGAAACATCCATTCTATGACTTCACACACCTCCATTCTATGACTTCGCAAACGTCCATTCTGCGACTTCACACATCTCCATTCTGTGACTTCTCACCCCTCCATTCTATGACTTCACACACCTCAATTTTATGACGTCACACACCTCCATTTTGACTTCACGCACCTCCATTATATGACTTCACACACCTCCCTTCTGTGACTTCGCACACTTCCATTCTATGACTTCACACACCTTCATTGTATGACTTCACACACCTCCATTCTATGACTTCACACACTTCCATTCTATGATTTCACATACCTCCATGCTATGACTACACACACCTCCATTCTCTGACTTCACACACCTCCATTCTGAGTTCACACACCTCCATTCTGTGACTTCAGAAACCTCCATTCTATTATTTCACACACCTCCATTCTATGACTTCACACACCTCCATTTTAGGATGTCACACACCTCCATTTTGACTTTACACACCTCCATTCTGTGACTTCACACACCTCCATTCTATGAGTTCACACACCTCCATTCTATGACTTCACACACCTCCATTCTGACTTCACACACTTTCATTCTGTGACTTCACACCTCCATTCTGTGACTTCACACACCACCATTGTTTGACTTCACACACCTCCATTCTTTGACTTCACACACCTCCATTCCACGACTTCACACACATACATTCTATGAGTTCACACTCATCCATTCTTGAGTTCACATATCACAATTTTGTCTTCACACACCTCCATTCTATGACTTCACACACCTTCATTCTTAATTCAGAAACATCCATTCTATGACTTCACACACCTCCATTCTATGACTTCGCAAACCTCCCTTCTGTGACTTCATACAACTCCATTCTGTGACTTCACACCCCTCCATTCTCTGACTACACTCACCTTCATTCTATCACTTCACAAACATCCATTCTATGATTTCACATACCTCCATGCTATCAATTCATACACTTCCATTCTGTGACTTCACACACCTCCATTCTGAGTTCACACACCTCCATTCTGTGACCTCACAAACCTCCATTCTATGATTTCACACTCCTCCATTTTTATGACTTCACACACCTCAGTTTTAGGACGTCACACAGCTCCATTTTGACTTCACACACCTCCATTCTATGACTTCACACACCTCCATTCTATGACTTCACAAACTTCCAATGTGACGACACACCTCCATTCTATGAGTTACACACCTCCTTTCTATGACTTCACACGCCTCCATTCTGACTTCACACACCTCCATTCTATGACTTCACAGACCTCGAATCTGTAACTTCACTCACCTCCACTCTATGACTTCACACTCCTCCATTCTATGACTTCCCACACCTCCTTTCTATGACTTCACCCACCTCAATTCTATGACTTCCCACCTCCATTCTGGCTTCACACACCTCCATTATGTGACTTCACACACCTCAATTATATGACTTCACACACCTCCATTTTATGACTTCACACACCTCCATTCTATGATTTTACACACCTCCATTCTGTGACTACACGCACTTCCATTCTTTGACTTCACACACCTTCATTCTTACTTCACAAACATACATTCTATGACTTCACACAACCCCATTCTGTGACTTCACACTCCTCCATTCTGTGACTTCACACCCCTCCAATTTGACTTCACATACCTCCATTCTATGAGTTCACAAACCTCCATTCTGTGACTTCACACACCTCCATTCTGTGACTTCACACACCTCCATTCTAGGACTTCATACCCGTCCATTCTGTGACTTCACACACCTCCATTCTATGACTTCACACACCTCCATTCTTTGACTTCACCCACCTCCATTCTGTGACTGCACACACCTCCAATCTCCGACTTCACACCCCTCCAATTTGACTTCACATACCTCCATTCTATGACTTCACAAACCTCCATTCTGTGACTTCAAACATCTCAATTCTGTGACTTCACACACCTCCATTCTGTGACTTCACACACCTGCATTCTGTGACTTCACACACCTCCATTCTATGACTTCACACTCCTCCATTCTGTGCCTTCACCCACCTCCATTCTGTGACTTCACACACCTCCATTCTCCGACTTCACACCCCTCCAATTTGACTTCACATACCTCCATTCTATGATTTCACACACCTCCAATCTATGACTTCACACACCTCCATTTTATGACGTCACACACATCCATTTTGACTTCACACACCTCCCTTCTGTGACTTCACACACCTCCATTCTATGACTTCACTGACCTTCACTCTATGACTTCACACTTCTCCATTCTATGACTTCCCACACCTAATTTCTATGACTTCACCCACCTCCATTCTATGACTTCACACCTCCATTCTGACTTCACACAAATCCATTCTATGATTTCACACACCTCCATTCTATGACTTCACACACCTCCATTCTATGACTTTACACACCTTCATTCTTACTTCACAAACATACATTCTATGACTTCACACACCTCCATTCTATGACTTCACACACCTCCATTCTGTGACTTCACACACCTCCATTCTATGACTTCACACACCTTCATTCTTACTTCACAAACATACATTCTATGACTTCACACACCTCCATTCTATGACTTCACACCCCTCCATTCTTTGACTTCACACACCTCCATTCTGTGTTCACACACCTCCATTCTGTGACTTCACACACCTCCATTCTGACTTCACACAACTCCATTCTATGACTTCACACACCTCCATTCTTTGACGTCACACACCTACATTTTACGACTTCACACACCTTCATTCTTACTTTACAAACATCCATTCTATAACTTCAAACACCTCCATTCTATAACTTCAAACACCTCCATTCTGTGACTTCACACACCTCCATTCTATGACTTCACACACCTCCATTCTTTGAATTCACACACCTCTATTTTATGACTTCACACACTTCCATTGTGACTGCACAAACCTCCATTCTTTGAGTTCACACACCTCCATTCTGACTTCACACACCTCCATTCTGAATTCACACAGCTCCATTCTGTGACTTCACAAAACTCCATTCTATGATTTCACACACCTCCATACTATGACTTCACAAAACTCCACCTATGATTTCTCACACCTCCATTCTGACTTCACACACCTCTATTCTATGACTTAGCACACCTCCATTCTGACATCACACACCTCAAATTTATGACTTCACACACTTCCATTGTGACGTCACACACGTCCATTCTATGAGTTCACACACCTCCATTCTATGTCTTCACACACCTCCATTCTGACTTCACACAAATCCATTCTATGATTTCACATACCTTTATGCTATGACTTCACACACCCCCATTCTGTGAATTCACACACCTCCATTCGGAATTCACACAACTCCATTCTATGTCTTCACACTACTCCATTCTGACTTCTCACACCTCCATTCTATGACTTCACAGACCTCGAATCTGTGACTTCACTCACCTTCACTCTATGACTTCACACTCCTCCATTCTATGACTTCACACACTTCCATTGTGACGTCACACACCTCTTTTCTAAGACTTCACCCACCTCCATTCTATGACTTCACACCTCCATTCTGACTTCACACACCTCCATTATATGACTTCACACACCTCCATTATATGACTTCACACACCTCCATTCTATGACTTCACACACCTCCATTCTATGACTTCACACACCTCCATTCTGTGACTTCACACACCTCCATTCTATGACTTCACACACCATCATCCTTACTTCACAAACATACATTCTATGACTTCACACACCTCCATTGTATGACTTCACACACCTCCATTCTTTGACTTCACACACCTCCATTATGTGTTCACACACCTCAATTCTGTGACTTCACACACCTCCATTCTGACTTCACACACCTCCATTCTATGACTTAACACACATCCATTCTTTGACTTCACACACCTAAATTCTGAGTTGACACACCTCCATTCAGTGACTTCACTCACCTCCATTCTGACTTCACACAGCTCCATTCTATGACTTCACACACCTCCATTCTTTGACGTCACACACCTCCAATTTATGACTTCACACACCTTCATTCTTTCTTTACAAACATCCATTCTATAAATTCATACACCTCCATTCTATGACTTTACACACCTCCATTCTGTGACTTCACACAACTCGATTCTATGACTTCACACACCTCAATTCTGTGACTTCACACACCTCCATTCTATGACTTCCCACACTTCCATTGTGACGTCACACACCTCTATTCTCTAAGTTCACACACCTCCATTCTGACTTCACACACCTCCATTCTGTGACTTCACAAACCTCCATTCTATGACTTCACACACTTCCATTGTTACATCACACACCTCCATTTTATGAGTTCACACACCTCCATTCTATGACTTCACAGACCTCGAATCTGTGACTTCACTCACCTCCACTCTATGACTTCACACTCCTCCATTCTATGACTTCCCACACCTCCTTTCTATGACTTCACCCACCTCCATTCTATGACTTCACACCTCCATTGTGACTTCACACACCTCCATTCTGTGACTTTACACACCTCCATTATATGACTTCACACACCTCCATTCCATGAATTCACACACCTCCATTCTGTGACTTCACACAGCTCCATTCTATGACTTCACACACCTCCATTCTTTGACGTCACACACCTCCATTTTATGACTTCACACACCTTTATTCTTACTATACAAACATCCATTCTATAACTTCACACACCTCCATTCTATGACTTCAAACACCTCCATTCTCTGACTTCACACACCTCCATTCTATGACTTCACACGCCTCCATTCTGTGACTTCACAAACCGCCATTCTATGATTTCACACACCTCCATTCTGTGACTTCACAAACCTCCATTCTATGACTTCACACACTTCCATTGTGACGTCACACACCTCCATTCAATGAGTTCACACACCTCCATTCTATGACTTCACACACCTCCATTCTGACTTCACATACCTCTGTTCTATGACTTCGCAAACCTACATTCTGACTTCACACACCTCCATTGTATGACTTCACAAACCTCCACTCTATGACTTCACACTTCTCCATTCTATGACTTCCCACACCTAAATTCTATGACTTCACACACCTCCATTCTATGACTTCACACCTCAATTCTGACTTCACACACCTCCATTCTGTGACTTCACAAACCTCCATTCTATGATGTCACACACCTCCATTCTATGACTTCAAACACCTCCATTTTAGGACGTCACACACCTCCATTTTGACTTCACACACCTTCATTCTGTGAGTTCGCACACCTCCATTCTATGACTTCACACACTTCCATTGTGACGTCACACACGTCCATTCTATGAGTTCACACACCTCCATTCTATGACTTCACACACCTCCATTCTTACTTCACACACCTCCAGTCTATGACTTCACAGACCTCGAATCTGTGACTTCACTCACCTCCACTCTATGACTTCACACTCCTCCATTCTATGACTTCCCACACCTCCTTTCTATGACTTCACCCATTTCCATTCTATGACTTCACACCTCCATTCTGACTTCACACACCTCCATTCTGTAACTTCACACACCTCCATTATATGACGTCACACACCTCCACTCTATGACTTCCCACACCTCCATTCTGGGACTTCACACACCTCCATTCTATGACTTCACACACCTTCATTCTTACTTCACAAACATACATTCTATGATTTCACACACCTCCATTCTATGACTTCACACACCTCCATTCTGTGACTTAACCCATCTCCATTCTGTGACTTCACACACCTCCATTCTCCGACTTCACACCTCTCCAATATGACTTCACATACCTCCATTCTATGACTTCACAAAACTGCATTCTGTGACTTCAAACACCTGCATTCTGTGACTTCACAAACCTCCATTCTATGACTTCATACACTTCCATTGTGACGTCACACACCTCCATTCTATGAGTTCAGACACCTCCATGGTATGACTTCACACACCTTCATTCTGACTTCACATACCTCTGTTCTATGACTTCGCAAACATACATTCTGACTTCACACACCTCCATTCTATGACTTCACTGACCTCCACTCTATGATTTCACACTTCTCCATTCTATGACTTCCCACACCTAATTTCTATGACTTCACCCACCTCCATTCTATGACATCACACCTCCATTCTGACATCACACAAATCCATTCTGTGACTTCACAAACCTCCATTCTATGATTTCACACACCTCCATTCTATGACTTCACACACCTCCATTCTATGACTTCACACACCTCCATTCTGTGACTTCACGCACCTCCATTCTATGACTTCACACATCTTCATTCTTACTATACAAACATACATTCTATGACTTCACACACCTGCATTCTATGAATTCACACACCTCCATTCTGTGACTTCACACACCTCCATTCTATGACTTCACACACCTTCATTCTGACTTCACATACCTCTGTTCTATGACTTCGCAAACCTACATTCTGACTTCACACACCTCCATTCTATGACTTCACTGACCTCCACTCTATGATTTCACACTTCTCCATTCTATGACTTCCCACACCTAATTTCTATGACTTCACCCACCTCCATTCTATGATATCACACCTCCATTCTGACATCACACAAATCCATTCTGTGACTTCCCAAACCTCCATTCTATGATTTCACACACCTCCATTCTATGACTTCACACACCTCCATTCTATGACTTCACACACCTCCATTCTGTGACTTCACGCACCTCCATTCTATGACTTCACACATCTTCATTCTTACTATACAAACATACATTCTATGACTTCACACACCTGCATTCTATGAATTCACACACCTCCATTCTGTGACTTCACACACCTCCATTCTATGACTTCACACACCTCAATTCCTTGACTTCACACACCTCCATTCTGTGCTCACTCACCTCCATTCTGTGACTTCACACACCTCCATTCTGACTTCACACAACTCCATTCTATGACTTCACACACCTCCATTCTTTGACGTCACACACCTCCATTTTTTGACTTCACACACCTTCATTCTTACTTTACAAACATCCATTCTATAACTTCACACACCTACATTCTATGACTTCAAACACGTCCATTCTGTGACTTCACAAACCTCCATTCTATGACTTCACACACCTCCATTCTGTGACTTCACACACCTCAATTCTATGACTTCACACACCTTCATTGTATGACTTCACACACCTCCATTCTATGACTTCACACACTTCCACTCTATGATTTCACATACCTTCATGCTATCACTTCACACACCTGCATTCTGTGAATTCACACACCTCCATTCGGAGTTCACACACCTCCATTGTGTGACTTCACAAACCTCCATTCTATGATTTCACACACCTCCATTCTATGACTTCACACACCTCCATTTTAGGACGTCAAACACCTCCATTTTAACTTCTCACACCTCCATTCTGTGACTTCACAAACCTCCATTCTATGACTTCACACACATCCATTGTACGTCAAACACCTCCATTCTATGATTTCACACACCTACATACTATGACTTCACACAACTCCACCTATGACTTCACACACCTCCATTCTGTCTTCACACACCTCTATTCTATGACTTCGCACACCTCCATTCTGACATCACACACCTCAAATCTATGACTTCACACACTTCCATTGGGACGTCACACGTCCATTCTATGAGTTCACACACCTCCATTCTATGACTTCATACCCGTCCATTCTGTGACTTCACACACCTCCATTCTGTGACTTCACCCACCTCCATTCTGTGACTTCACACACCTCCATTCTCTGACTTCAAACCCTCCAATTTGACTTCACATAACTCCATTCTATGATTCACAAACCTCCATTCTGTGACTTCACCCACCTCCATTCTGTGACTTCACACACCTCCATTCTATGATTTCACACACCTCCATTCTATGACTTCACACACCTCCATTTTATGAAGTCACACACCTCCATTTTTACTTCACACACCTCCATTATGTGACTTCACACACCTCCCTTCTGTGACTTCACACACCTCCATTCTATGACTTCACACACCTTCATTGTATGACTTCACACACCTCCAATCTATGACTTCACACACTTCCATTCTATGATTTCACATACATTCATGCTATCACTTCACACACCTGCATTCTGTGAATTCACACACCTCCATTCGGAGTTCACACACCTCCATTCTGTGACTTCACAAACCTCCATTCTATGATTTCACACACCTCCATTCTATGACTTCACACACCTCCATTTTAGGACGTCACAAACCTCCATTTTAACTTCTCACACCTGCATTCTGTGACTTCACACACCTCCATTCTATGACTTCACACACTTCCATTGTTACGTCAAACACCTCCATTCTATGAATTCACACACCTCCATTCTATGACTTCACACACCTCCATTCTGACTTCACACACCTCCATTCTATGACTTCACAGACCTCGAATCTGTGACATCACTCACCTCCACTCTCTGACTCCACACTCCTCCATTCTGTGACTTCCCACACCTCCTCTCTAAAACTTCACCCACCTCCATTCTATGACTTTACACATCCATTCTGACTTCACACAACTCCATTCTATGACTTCACACACCTCCATTCTGAATTCACACAGCTCCATTCTGTGACTTCACAAAACTCCATTCTATGATTTCAAACACCTCCATACTATGACTTCACACAACTCCATCTATGACTTCACACACCTCCATTCTCACTTCACACACCTGTATTTTATGACTTCGTACACCTCCATTCTGACATCACACACCTCCATTCTATGACTTCATACCCGTCCAATTTGTGAATTCACACACCTCCATTCTATGCCTTCACACATCTCCATTCTGTGAATTCACCCACCTCCATTCTGTGACTGCACACACCTCCATTCTCCGACTTCAAACCCTCCAATTTGACTTCACATACCTCCATTCTATGACTTCACAAACCTCCATTCTGTGACTTCACTCACCTCCATTCTGTGACTTCACAAACCTCCATTCTATGATTTCACACACCTCCATTCTGTGACTTCACACACCTCAATTTTATGACGTCACACCCCTCCATTTTGAGTTCACACATCTCCATTATGTGACTTCTCACACCTCCCTTCTGTGACTTCAGAAACCTCCATTCTATGACTTCACACACTTCCATTCTATGATTTCACATACCTTCATGTTATGACTTCACACACCTCCATTCGGAGTTCACACACCTCCATTCTGTGACTTCACAAACCTCCATTCTATGATTTCACACACCTCCATTCTATGACTACACACACCTCCTTTTTAGGATGTCACACACCTCCATTTTGACTTCTCACACCTCCATTCTGTGACTTCTCACACCTCCATTCTCTGAATTCACACACCTCCATTCTGTGACTTCACACGCCTCCATTCTGTGACTTCACACACCTCCATTCTATGACTTCACACACTTCCATTGTGACGTCACACACCTCCATTCAATGAGTTCACACACCTCCATTCTATGACTTCACACACCTCCATTCTGACTTCACATACCTCTGTTCTATGACTTCGCAAACCTACATTCTGACTTCACACACCTCCATTCTATGACTTCACAAACCTCCACTCTATGACTTCACACTTCTCCATTCTATGACTTCCCACACCTAAATTCTATGACTTCACACACCTCCATTCTATGACTTCACACCTCAATTCTGACTTCACACACCTCCATTCTGTGACTTCACAAACCTCCATTCTATGATTTCACACACCTCCATTCTATGACTTCACACACCTCCATTTTAGGACGTCACACACCTCCATTTTGACTTCACACACCTCCATTCTGTGAGTTCACACACCTCCATTCTATGACTTCACACACTTCCATTGTGATGTCACACACCTCCATTCTATGAGTTCACACACCTCCATTCTGTGACTTCACACACCTCCATTCTGACTTCACACACCTCCAGTCTATGAGTTCACAGACCTCGAATCTGTGACTTCACTCACCTCCACTCTATGACTTCACACTCCTCCATTCTATGACTTCCCACACCTCCTTTCTATGACTTCATCCATCTCCATTCTATGACTTCACACCTCCATTCTGACTTCACACACCTCCATTCTGTGACTTCACACACCTCCATTATATGACGTCACACACCTCCATTCTATGACTTCACACACCTCCATTCTAGGACCTCACACACCCTCATTCTATGATTTCACACACATCCATTCTATGACTTCACACATCCATTTTGACTTCACACAACTCCAATATATGACTTCAAACATCTCAATTGTGTGACTTCACACACCTCCATTCTATCACTTCATACCGTCCATTCTGTGACTTCACACACCTCCATTCTATGACTTCACAAACCTCCACTCTATGACTTCACACTTCTCCATTCTATGTCTTCCCACACCTAATTTCTATGACTTCACACACCTCCATTCTATGACTTCACACCTCAATTCTGACTTCACACACCTCCATTCTGTGACTTCACAAACCTCCATTCTATATTTTCACACACCTCCACTCTATGACTTCACACACCTCCATTTTAGGACGTCACAAACCTCCATTTTGACTTCACACACCTCCATTCTGTGAGTTCACACACCTCCATTCTATGACTTCACACACTTCCATTGTGACGTCACACACCTCCATTCTATGTGTTCACACAACTCCATTCTATGACTTCACACACCTCCATTCTGACTTCACACACCTCCAGTCTATAACTTCACAGACCTCGAATCTGTGACTTCACTCACCTCCACTCTATGACTTCACACTCCTCCATTCTATGACTTCCCACACCTCCTTTCTATGACTTCACCCATCTCCATTCTATGACTTCACACCTCCATTCTGACTTCACACACCTCCATTCTGTGACTTCACACACCTCCATTATATGACGTCACACACCTCCATTCTATGACTTCACACACCTCCACTCTATGACTTCACACACCTCCATTCTGGGACTTCACACACCTCCATTCTATGACTTCACACACCTTCATTCTTACTTCACAAACATACATTCTATGATTTCACACACCTCCATTCTATGACTTCACACACCTCCATTCTGTGACTTAACCCATCTCCATTCTGTGACTTCACACACCTCCATTCTCTGACTTCACACCTCTCCAATATGACTTCACATACCTCCCTTCTATGACTTCACAACACTGCATTCTGTGACTTCACACACCTGCATTATGTGACTTCACAAACTTCCATTCTATGACTTCATACACTTCCATTGTGACGTCACACACCTCCATTCTATGAGTTCAGACACCTCCATGCTATGACTTCACAAACCTTCATTCTGACTTCACATACCTCTGTTCTATGACTTCGCAAACCTACATTCTGACTTCACACACCTCCATTCTATGACTTCACTGACCTCTAATCTATGACTTCACACTTCTCCATTCTATGACTTCCCACACCTAATTTCTATGACTTCACCCACCTCCATTCTATGACATCACACCTCCATTCTGACATCACACAAATCCATTCTGTGACTTCACAAACCTCCATTCTATGATTTCACACACCTCCATTCTATGACTTCACACACCTCCATTTTATGACTTCACACACCTTCATTCTTACTTTACAAACATCCATTCTATAACTTCACACACCTACATTCTATGACTTCAAACACCTCCATTCTGTGACTTCACACACCTCCATTCTATGATTTCACACACCTCCATTCTGTGACTTCACACACCTCCATTTTATCACTTCACACACTTCCATTGTGACGTCACACACCTCCATTCTTTGAGTTCACACACCTCCATTCTATGACTTCACACACCTCCATTCTATGACTTCACACACCTCCATTTTAGGACGTCACACACCTCCATTTTGACTTCACATACCTCCTTTCTGTGAGTTCACACACCTCCATTCTATGACTTCACACACTTCCATTGTGACGTCACACACCTCCATTCTATGAGTTCACACACCTCCATTCTACGACTTCACACACCTCCATTCTGACTTCACACACCTCCATTCTATGACTTCATACCCGTCCATTCTGTGACTTTACACACCTCCATTCTATGCCTTCACACATCTCCATTCTGTGACTTCACCCACCTCCATTCTGTGACTTCACACACCTCCATTCTCCGACTTCAAACCCTCCAATTTGACTTCACATACCTCCATTCTATGACTTCACAAACCTTCATTCTGTGACTTCACTCACCTCCATTCTGTGACTTCACAAACCTCCATTCTATGATTTCACACACCTCCATTCTGTGACTTCACACACCTCAATTTTATGACGTCACACACCTCCATTTTGACTTCACACACCTCCATTATGTGACTTCACACACCTCCCTTCTGTGACTTCACAAACCTCCATTCTATGACTTCACACACCTTCATTGTATGACTTCACACACCTCCATTCTATGACTTCACTCACTTCCATTCTATGATTTCACATACTTTCATGTTATGACTTCACACACCTCCATTCTGTGAATTCACACACCTCCATTCGGAGTTCACACACCTCCATTCTGTGATTCACAAACCTCCATTCTATGATTTCACACACCTCCATTCTATGACTTCACACACCTCCTTTTTAGGACGTCACACACCTCCATTTTGACTTCTCTCACCTCCATTCTGTGACTTCTCACACCTCCATTCTATGACTTCACACACCTCCATTTTAGGACTTCACACACCTCCATTTTGACTTCTCACACCTCCATTCTGTGACTTCACACACCTCCATTTTATAAGTTCACACACCTCCATTCTCTGACTTCACACAACTCCATTCTGACTTCACACACCCTCCATTCTATGACTTCACAGACCTCGAATCTGTGACTTCACTCACCTCCATTCTATGATTTCACACTCCTCCATTCTATGACTTCCGACACCTCCTTTCTGAGACTTCAACCACCTCCATTCTATGACTTCACACCTCCATTCTGACTTCACACAACTCCATTCTATGACTTCACACACCTACGTTCTCTGACTTCACACACCTCCATTCTCCGACTTCACACCCCTCCAATTTGACTTCACATACCTACATTCTATGACTTCACACACCTCCAATCTGATTTCACACACCTCCATTCTCTGACTTCACACACCTCCATTGTGACTTCACACACCTCCATTCTATTAATTTGGACACCTCTATTCTGACTTCACACACCTCCATTCTGTGACTTCACAAACCTCCATTCTATGACTTCACACACCTCCATTCTGTGACTTCACACACCTCCATTCTAAGATTTCACACTCCTCCATTCTATGACTTCCGACACCTCCTTTCTGAGACTTCAACCACCTCCATTCTATGACTTCACACCTCCATTCTGACTTCACACAACTCCATTCTATGACTTCACACACCTCCATTATATGACTTCACACACCTCCATTCTATGACTTCCCAAACCTCCATTATATGACTTCACACACCTCCATTCTATGACTTCACACACCATCATTCTTACTTCACAGACATACATCTATGACTTCACACACCTCCATTATATGACTTCACACACCTCCATTCTATGATTTCACACACCTCCATTCTATGAGTTCACACACCTCCATTCTATGACTTCACACACCCCCATTCTGTGACTTCACACACCTCCATTCTATGACCTCACACACCCTCATTCTATGATTTCACACACATCCATTCTATGACTTCACACATCCATTTTGACATCACACAACTCCAATATATGACTTCAAACATCTCAATTGTGTGACTTCACACACCTCCATTCTATCACTTCATACCATCCATTCTGTGACTTCACACACCTCCATTCTATGACTTCACACACTTCCATAGTATGCCTTCACACACCTCCATTCTGTGACTTTACACACCTCCATTCTGAGTTCACACACCTCCATTCTGTTTCGTCACACACCTCCATTCTGTGACTTCCCACACCTCTATTGTGTGACTTCACACACCTCCATTCTATGACTTCACACACCTCCATTCTGTGACTTCACACACCTCCATTCTATGACTTCACACACCTCCATTCTGACTTCACACACCTCCATTCTATGACTTCGCACACCTCTATTCTGACTTCACACACCACCATTCTGTGACTTCTCACACCTCTATTCTGTGACTTCACAAACGTCCATTCTCTGATTTCACACACCTCCATTCTATGACTTCACACACCTCCATTCTGAATTCACACAGCTCCATTCTCTGACTTCACAAAACTCCATTCTATGATTTCACACACCTCCATACTATGACTTCACACAACTCCATCTAAGACTTTACACACCTCCATTCTGACTTCACACACCTCTCTTCTATGACTTCGCACACCTCCATTGTGACATCACACACCTCCATTCTATGACTTCACAGACCTCGAGTCTGTGACTTCAGTCACCTGCACTCTATGACTTCACATTTCTCCATTCTATGACTTCCCACATCTCCTTTCTATGAATTCACCCACCTGCAATCTATGACTATACACCTCCATTCTGACTTCCCACACCTCCATTCTGTGAGTTCACACACCTCCATTCTATGACTTCACAAACCTCCATTCTATGACTTCACACACCTTCATTCTTACTTCAGAAACATCCATTCTATGTCTTCACACACCTCCATTCTATGACTTCACACACTTCCATTCTATGACATCACACACCTCCATTCTCTGATTTCACACCCCTCCTTTATGAGTTCACACACCTCCATTCTGTGACTTCCCACACTTCCATTCTGTGACTTCACACACCTCCATTCTGTGACTTCACACACCTCCATTTTGACTTCACACACCTACATTCTGTGACTTAAAACACCTCGATTTGTGACTTCAAACACCACCATATTAACTGCACACACCTCCATTCTGTGACCTCACACAGCTCCAATCTGTGACTTCACACACCACCATTGTTTGACTTCACACACCTTCATTCTATGACTTCACACACCTGCATTCTGACTTCACACACCTCCATTCTGAATTCACACAGCTCCATTCTGTGACTCACAAAACTCCATTCTATGATTTCAAACAGCTCCATACTATGACTTCACACAACTCCATCTATGACTTCACACCCCTCAATTCTGATTTCACACACCTCTATTCTACGACTTCGCACACCCCAATTCTGACATCACACACCTCCATTCTATGACTTCACAGACCTCGAAACTGTGACTTCACTCACCTGCCCTCTATGACTTCACACTACTCCATTCTATGACTTCCCACACTTACTTTTTATGACTTCACCCACCTCCAATCTATGACTACACACCTCCATTCTGTCTTCACACACCTCCATTCTGTGACATATCACACCGTCATTCTTACTTCAGAAACATCCATTCAATGACTTCACACACCTCCATTCTTTGACTTCACACACCTTCATTCCACGACTTCACACACCTCCATTCTATGAGTTCACACACCTCCATTCTATGACTTCACACACCTTCATTCTTAATTCAGAAACATCCATTCTTTCACTTCACACACCTCCATTCTATGACTTCGCAAACCTCCATTCTGTGTCTTCACACACCTCCATTCTGAGTTCACACACCTCCTTTCGGTGACTTCACACACCTTCATTCTGACTTTACCCAACTACATTCTATGACTTCACAAACTTCCATTCTATGACTTCTCACACCTCCATTCTGTGACTTCACACACCTCCATTCTGAGTTCACACACCTCCATTCTGTGACTTCACACACCTCCATTCCTTGACTTCACAAACTTCTATTCTGTGACTTCACACACTTCCATTCTGTGACTTCACACACCTCCATTCTATGACTTCACACACCTCCACCCTATGACTTCACACACCTCCATTCTATAACTTCACACATCCATTTTGACTTCATACACCTCCAATATATGACTTCACACACCTCAATTTTGTGACTTCACACACCTCCATTCTATGACATCATACTCATCCATTCTGTGACTTCATACACCTCCATTCTATGACTTCACACACCTCCATTCTGTGACTTCACCCACCTCCCTTCTATGACTTCACACACCTCCATTCTTACTTCACAAAGCTCTATTCTATGACTTCGCACACCTCAATTCTGACATCACACACCTCCATTCTATGACTTCACAGACCTCGAATCTGAGACTTCACTCACCTCCACTCTATGACTTCACACTCCTCCATTCTATGACTTCCCACACCTCCTTTCTATGACTTCACCCACCTTCATTCTAGGACTTCACACCTCCATTCTGACTTCACACACTTCCATTCTGTGACTTCACACACCTCCATTCTATGACTTCACACACCGCCATTCTATGACTTCACAAACCTCCATTCGGTGACTTCCCACACCTCCATTCTGTGACTTCACACACCTCCATTCTGAGTTCACACACCTCCATTCTGTGACTTCACACACCTCCCTTCTGTGACTACAGACACCTTCATTCTATGACTTCACACACCTTCATTCTTACTTCACAAACATCCATTCTATGACTCACACACCTCCATTCTATGACTTCACACACCTCCATTCTGTGACTTCACACACCTCCATTCTATGACTTCACACACCTCCATTGTGACTACACACACCACCATTCTATGAGTTCACACACCTACATTCTATGACTTCATACACCTCTATTCTGACTTCACACACCTCCATTCTATGACTTCACACACCAACCATTCTGACTTCACACACCTCCATTCTGTGACTTCAAACAACTCCTTTTTGACTGCACACACTTCCATTCTGTGACTTCACACACCGCCATTCTGTGACTTCACACACCTCTATTGTTTGACTTTACACACCTCAATTCTTTGACTTCCCACACCTCCCTTTCATGACTTCACACAACTCCATTCTATGACTTCACACACCTCCATTCTGACATCACACAGCTCCATTCTATGATTTCACACACCTCCATTCTATGACTTCAGACACCTTCATTGTATGACTTCACACACCTTCATTCTTACTTCATAAACATCCATTCTATGACTTCACACACCTCCATTCTATGACTTCACACACCTCCATTCTTTGACTTCACACACCTCCATTCTATGACTTCACACACCTCCATTGTGACTATACACACCTCCATTCTATGAGTTCACACACCTCCATACTGACTTCACACCCTTCCATTTTATGTCTTCACACACCTCCTTTTTGACTTCACACAGCTCAATTCTGTGACTTCACAAAACTCCATTCTATGATTTCACACACCTCCATACTATGACTTCACACACCTCCAACTATGACTTCACATACCTCCATTCTGAGTTCACACACCTCCATTCTGTGACTTCACACACCTCCATTCTCACTTCACACACCTCCTTTATGACTTCACACACGTCCATTCTGTGACTTCACACACTTCCATTGTAACGTCACACACCTCCATTCTATGAGTTCACACACCCCCATTCCTTGACTTCACACTCCTCCATTCTTACTTCACAAACCTCTATTCTATGACTTCGCACACCACCATTCTGACATCACACACTTCCATTCTGTGACTTCACCCACCTCCATTCTATGAGTTCACACACCTCCATTCTATGAGTTCACACACCTCCATTCTATGACTTCACACTCCTCCATTCTATGACTTCCCACACCTCCATTCTATGACTTCACCCACCTTCATTCTAGGACTTCACACCTCCATTCTGACTTCACACACTTCCATTCTGTGACTTCACACACATCCATTCTATGAGTTCACACACCTCCATTCTATGACTTCACACACCTTCATTCTTACTTCAGAAATATTCATTCTATGACCTCACACACCTCCATTCTATGACTTCACAAACCTCCATTCTGTGACTTCACACACCTCCATACTGAATTCACACAACTCCATTCGGTGACTTCACACACCTCCATTCTTACTTCACACACGTCCATTCTATGACTTCACACATTTCCATTCTATGACTTCACAAACCTCCATTCTGTGACTTCACACACCTTCATTCTGTGACTTCACACACCTCTATTCTGTGACTTCACACACTTCTATTCTATGACTTCACATACCTCCATTCTATGACTTCACAGACCTCCATTCTATGCCTTCTCACACCTCCATTCTATGACTTCACACACCTCCATTCTCTGATTTCACACAACTCCATTCTATGACTTCACACACCTACGTTCTATGACTTCACACACCTACATTCTATGACTTCACACATCCATTTTGACTTCACACACCTCCAATATATTACTTCAAACACCTCAATTCTCTGACTTCACACACCTCCATTCTCCGACTTCACACCCCTCCAATTTGACTTCACATACCTACATTCTATGACTTCACACACCTCCAATCTGATTTCACACACCTCCATTCTCTGACTTCACACACCTCCATTGTGACTTCACACACCTCCATTCTATTACTTTGGACACCTCTATTCTGACTTCACACACCTCCATTCTGTGACTTCACAAACCTCCATTCTATGACTTCAAACACCTCCACTCTGTGACTTCACACATCTGCACTCTGTGACTTTACACACCTCCATTCTGTGAATTCACACACCTACATTCTGTGGTTTCACACACCTCCATTGTATGACTTCACACACCTCCGTTCTTTGACTTCACACACCCCCATTCTATGACTTCACACACCTCCTTTGTGACTTCACAAACCTCCATTCTGTGACTTCACACATCTCCATTTTGACTTCAAACACCTACATTCTGTGTCTTCACACACTTCCATTTGTGACTTCACACACCACCATTTTGATTTAACACACACCTCCATTCTGTGATTTCACACACCTCCATTCTGTGACTACACACACCTCCATTTTGACTTCACACACCTCCATTCTGTAACTTCACACACCTCCATTCTGTGTCTTCACACACCTCCATTTTCTGACTTCACACACCAGCATTGTTTGCCTTCACAAACCTCCATTCTTTGACTTCACATATCTCCATTCCAAGACTTCTCACACCTCCATTTTATGAGTTCACACACATCCATTCTATGAGTTCACACACCACAATTTTGTCTTCACACACCTCCATTCTTTGACTTCACACACCTCCATTCCGTGACTTCACACACCTCCATTCTATGACTTCACACACCTCCGTTCTTACTTCACACAGCACCATTCTATGACTTCACACCCCTCCATTCTCTGACTTCACACACCTTCATTCTTATTTCACAAACCTCCATTCGGGGACTTCACACACCTCCATTCTGACTTCACACAGCTCCATTCTATGCCTTCACACACCTCCATTCTTTGACTTCACACACCTCCATTCTGTGACTTCACACACCTCTATTCTGTGAGTTCACACACCTACATTCTGTGACTTCACACACCTCCATTCTGAGTTCACAAACCTCCATTCTGTGACTTCACACACCTCCATTCTGTGACTTCACACACCACCGTTTTGACTTCACACACTTCCATTCTGTCACTTCACACACCTCCATTCTGTGACTTCATACACCTCTATTGTTTGACTCCACACACCTCCATTCTTTGACTTCACACACCTCCATTTCATGACTACACACACCTCCATTCTATGACTTCACACACCTCCATTCTGACTTCACACAGCTCCATTCTATGCCTTCACACAACTCCATTCTGTGACGTCACACACCTCCATTCTATGACTTCACACACCTTCATTCTTACTTAACAAACATCCATTCTATGTCTTCACAAACCTCCATTCTATGAATTCACACACCTCCATTCTATGATTTCACACACCTCCATTCTGACTTCACACACCTCCATTCTGTGACTTCACAAACCTCCATTCTATGAATTCAAACACCTCCACTCTGTGACTTCACCCATCTGCACTCTGTGACTTTACACACCTCCATTCTGTGAATTCACACACCTACAGTCTGTGATTTCACACACCTCCATTGTATGACTTCAGACACCTCAATTCTTTGACTTCACACACCTCCATTCTATGACTTCACACACCTCCTTTGTGACTTCACAAACCTCCATTCTGTGACTTCACACACCTCCATTTTGCCTTCACACACCTACATTCTGTGTCTTCACACACCTCCATTTGTGACTTCACACACCACCATTTTCATTTAACACACACCTCCATTCTGTGATTTCACACACCTCCATTCTGTGACTTCACACACCTCTATTGTTTGACTCCACACACCTCCATTCTTTGACTTCACACACCTCCATTCCATGACTTCACACACCTCCATTCTATGACTTCACACACCTCCATTCTGACTTCACACAGCTCCATTCTATGCCTTCACACACCTCCATTCTGTGGGTTCAGACACCTTCATTCTATGACTTCACACACCTTCATTCTTACTTAACAAACATCCATTCTATGACTTCACACACCTCCATTCTTTGACTTCACACACCTCCATTCTATGACTTCACACACCTCCATTGTGACTATACACACCTCCATTCTATGAGTTCACACACCTCCATTCTGACTTCACACCCCTCCATTTTATGTCTTCACACACCTCCTTTTTGACTTCACACAGCTAAATTCTGTGACTTCACAAATCTCCACTCTATGATTTCACACACATCCACACTATGACTTCACACACCTCCATCTGTGACTTCACATACCTCCATTCTGAGTTCCCACACCTCCATTCTGTGACTTCACACACCTCCATTCTCACTTCACACATCTCCATTATGACTTCACACACGTCCATGCTGTGACTTCACACACCTTCATTCTATGAGTTCACACACCCCCATTCTTTGAATTCACACACCTCCATTCTTACTTCACAAACCTCTATTCTATGACTTCGCACACCACCATTCTGACATCACACAATTCCATTCTTTGACTTCACACACCTCCATTCTATGAGTTCACACACCTCCATTCTATGACTTCACACTCTTCCATTCTATGACTTCCCACACCTCCTTTCTAAGACTTCACCCACCTTCATTCTAGGATTTCACACCTCCATTCTGACTTCACACACTTCCATTCTGTGACTTCACACACATCCATTCTATGAGTTCACACACCTCCATTCTATGACTTCACACACCTTCATTTTTACTTCAGAAATATTCATTCTTTGACCTCACACACCTCCATTCTATTACTTCACAAACCTCCATTCTGTGACTTCACACACCTCCATACTGAGTTCACACAAATCCATTCGGTGACTTCACACACCTCCATTTTATTTCACATACCTCCATTCTATGACTTCACAGACCTCCATTCTCTGATTTCACACAACTCCATTCTATGACTTCACACACCTACATTCTATGACTTCACACACCTACATTCTATGACTTCACACATCCATTTTGACTTCACACACCTCCAATATATTACTTCAAACACCTCAATTCTCTGACTTCACACACCTCCATTCTCCGACTTCACACCCCTCCAATTTGACTTCACATACCTCCATTCTATGACTTCACACACCTCCAATCTAACTTCACACACCTCCATTCTATGACTTCACACACCTCCATTCTGTGACTTCACACACCTCCATTCTATGAGTTCACACACCTCCATTCTGACTTCACACACCTCCATTCTCTGACTTCACACACCTCCATTGTGACTTCACACACCTCCATTCTATGACTTTGCACACCTCTATTCTGACTTCACACACCTCCATTCTGTGCCTTCACAAACCTCCATTCTATGACTTCAAACACCTCCACTCTGTGACTTCACACATCTGCACTCTGTGACTTTACACACCTCCATTCTGCGAATTCACACACCTACATTCTGTGATTTAACACACCTCCATTGTATGACTTCACACACCTCCATTCTTTGACTTCACACACCTCCATTCTATGACTTCACACACCTCCATTGTGACTTCACAAACCTCCATTCTGTGACTTCACACACCTCCATTTTGACTGCACACACCTACATTCTGTGACTTCACACACCTCCATTTGTGACTTCACACACCAACATTTTGACTTCACACACCTCCATTCTGTGACTTCACACACCTCCGTTCTGAGTTCACACACATCCATTCTGTGACTTCACACACCTCCATTCTGTGACTTCACACACCTCCGTTTTGACTTCACACACTTCCATTCTGTCACTTCACACACCTCCATTCTGTGACTTCACACACCTCTATTGTTTGACTCCACACACCTCCATTCTTTGACTTCACACACCTCCATTCCATGACTTCACACACCTCCATTCTATGACTTCACACACCTCCATTCTGACTTCACACAGCTCCATTCTATGCCTTCACACACCTCCATTCTGTGACTTCAGACACCTTCATTCTATGACTTCACACATTTTCATTCTTACTTAACAAACATCCATTCTATGACTTCACACACCTCCATTCTATGACTTCACACACCTCCATTCTTTGACTTCACACACCTCCATTCTATGACTTCACACACCTCCATTGTGACTATACACACCTCCATTCTATGAGTTCACACACCTCCATTCTGACTTCACACCCTTCCATTTTATGTGTTCACACACCACCTTTTTGACTTCACACAACTTAATTCTGTGACTTCACAAAACTCCATTCTATGATTTCACACACCTCCATACTATGACTTCACACACCTCCATCTATGACTTCACATACCTCCATTCTGAGTTCACACACCTCCATTCTGTGACTTCACACACCTCCATTCTTACTTCACACACCTCCATTATGACTTCACACACGTCCATTCTGTGACTTCACACACTTCCATTGTAACGTCACACATCTCCATTCTATGAGTTCACACACCCCCATTCTTTGACTTCACACACCTCCATTCTTACTTCACAAACCTCTATTCTATGACTTCGCACACCACCATTCTGACATCACACACTTCCATTCTGTGACTTCACCCACCTCCATTCTATGAGTTCACACACCTCCACTCTATGAGTTCACACACCTCCATTCTATGACTTCACACTCCTCCATTCTATGACTTCCCTCACCTCCTTTCTATGACTTCACCCACCTTCATTCTAGGACTTCACACCTCCATTCTGACTTCACACACTTCCATTCTGTGACTTCACACACATCCATTCTATGAGTTCACACACCTCCATTCTATGACTTCACACACCTTCATTCTTACTTCAGAAATATTCATTCTATGACCTCACACACCTCCAGTCTATGACTTCACAAACCTCCATTCTGTGACTTCACACACCTCTATACTGAGTTCACACAAATCCATTCGGTGACTTCACACACCTCCATTTTACCTCACATACCTCCATTCTATGACTTCACAGACCTCCATTCTATGCCTTCTCACACCTCCAATATATTACTTCAAACACCTCAATTCTCTGACTTCACACACCTCCATTCTCCGAATTCACACCCCTCCAATTTGACTTCACATACCTCCATTCTATGACTTCACACACCTCCAATCTGACTTCACACACCTCCATTCTATGACTTCACACACCTCCATTCTGTGACTTCACACAGCTCCATTCTATGAGTTCACACACCTCCATTCTGACTTCACACACCTCCATTCTCTGACTTCACACACCTCCATTGTAACTTCACACACATCCATTCTATGACTTTGCACACCTCTATTCTGACTTCACACACCTACATTCTGTGACTTCACACACCTCCATTTGTGACTTCACACACCAACATTTTGACTTCACACACCTCCATTCTGTGACTTCACAAACCTCCATTCTATGACTTCAAACACCTCCACTCTGTGACTTCACACATCTGCACTCTGTGACTTTACACACCTCCATTCTGCGAAGTCACACACCCACATTCTGTGATTTCACCCACCTCCATTGTATGACTTCACACACCTCCATTCTATGACTTCACACACCTCCATTGTGACTTCACAAACCTCCATTCTGTGACTTCACACACCTCCATTTTGACTTCACACACCTACATTCTGTGACTTCACACACCTCCATTTGTGATTTCACACACCAACATTTTGACTTCACACACCTCCATTCTGTGACTTCACACACCTCCATTCTGTGACTTCACACACCTCCATTTAGACTTCACACTCTTCCATTCTGTGTCTTCACACAACTCCATTTTCTGACTTCACACACCAGCATTGATTGCCTTCACAAACCTCCATTCTTTGACTTCACACATCTCCATTCCACGACTTCACACACCTCCATTTTTTGAGTTCACACACATCCATTCTATGAGTTCACACACCACAATTTTGTCTTCACACACCTCCCTTCTTTGACTTCACACACCTCCATTCCGTGACTTCACACACCTCCATTCTATGACTTCACACACCTCCATTCTTACTTCGCACAGCTCCATTCTATGACTTCACACACCTCCATTCTATGACTTCCCAAACCTCCATTATATGACTTCACACACCTCCATTCTATGACTTCACACACCATCATTCTTACTTCACAGACATACATTCTATGACTTCACACACCTCCATTATATGACTTCACACACCTCCATTCTATGATTTCACACACCTCCATTCTATGAGTTCACACACCTCCATTCTATGACTTCACACACCCCCATTCTGTGACTTCACACACCTCCATTCTATGACCTCACACACCCTCATTCTATGATTTCACACACATCCATTCTATGACATCACACATCCATTTTGACATCACACAACTCCAATATATGACTTCAAACATCTCAATTGTGTGACTTCACACACCTCCATTCTATCACTTCATACCATCCATTCTGTGACTTCACACACCTCCATTCTATGACTTCACACACTTCCATAGTATGCCTTCACACACCTCCATTCTGTGACTTTACACACCTCCATTCTGAGTTCACACACCTCCATTCTGTTTCGTCACACACCTCCATTCTGTGACTTCCCACACCTCTATTGTGTGACTTCACACACCTCCATTCTATGACTTCACACACCTCCATTCTGTGACTTCACACACCTCCATTCTATGACTTCACACACCTCCATTCTGACTTCACACACCTCCATTCTATGACTTCGCACACCTCTATTCTGACTTCACACACCACCATTCTGTGACTTCTCACACCTCTATTCTGTGACTTCACAAACGTCCATTCTCTGATTTCACACACCTCCATTCTATGACTTCACACACCTCCATTCTGAATTCACACAGCTCCATTCTCTGACTTCACAAAACTCCATTCTATGATTTCACACACCTCCATACTATGACTTCACACAACTCCATCTAAGAATTTACACACCTCCATTCTGACTTCACACACCTCTCTTCTATGACTTCGCACACCTCCATTGTGACATCACACACCTCCATTCTATGACTTCACAGACCTCGAGTCTGTGACTTCAGTCACCTGCACTCTATGACTTCACATTTCTCCATTCTATGACTTCCCACATCTCCTTTCTATGAATTCACCCACCTGCAATCTATGACTATACACCTCCATTCTGACTTCCCACACCTCCATTCTGTGAGTTCACACACCTCCATTCTATGACTTCACAAACCTCCATTCTATGACTTCACACACCTTCATTCTTACTTCAGAAACATCCATTCTATGTCTTCACACACCTCCATTCTATGACTTCACACACTTCCATTCTATGACATCACACACCTCCATTCTCTGATTTCACACCCCTCCTTTATGAGTTCACACACCTCCATTCTGTGACTTCCCACACTTCCATTCTGTGACTTCACACACCTCCATTCTGTGACTTCACACACCTCCATTTTGACTTCACACACCTACATTCTGTGACTTAAAACACCTCGATTTGTGACTTCAAACACCACCATATTAACTGCACACACCTCCATTCTGTGACCTCACACAGCTCCAATCTGTGACTTCACACACCACCATTGTTTGACTTCACACACCTTCATTCTATGACTTCACACACCTGCATTCTGACTTCACACACCTCCATTCTGAATTCACACAGCTCCATTCTGTGACTCACAAAACTCCATTCTATGATTTCAAACAGCTCCATACTATGACTTCACACAACTCCATCTATGACTTCACACCCCTCAATTCTGATTTCACACACCTCTATTCTACGACTTCGCACACCCCAATTCTGACATCACACACCTCCATTCTATGACTTCACAGACCTCGAAACTGTGACTTCACTCACCTGCCCTCTATGACTTCACACTACTCCATTCTATGACTTCCCACACTTACTTTTTATGACTTCACCCACCTCCAATCTATGACTACACACCTCCATTCTGTCTTCACACACCTCCATTCTGTGACATCACACACCTTCATTCTTACTTCAGAAACATCCATTCAATGACTTCACACACCTCCATTCTTTGACTTCACACACCTTCATTCCACGACTTCACACACCTCCATTCTATGAGTTCACACACCTCCATTCTATGACTTCACACACCTTCATTCTTAATTCAGAAACATCCATTCTTTCACTTCACACACCTCCATTCTATGACTTCGCAAACCTCCATTCTGTGTCTTCACACACCTCCATTCTGAGTTCACACACCTCCTTTCGGTGACTTCACACACCTTCATTCTGACTTTACCCAACTACATTCTATGACTTCACAAACTTCCATTCTATGACTTCTCACACCTCCATTCTGTGACTTCACACACCTCCATTCTGAGTTCACACACCTCCATTCTGTGACTTCACACACCTCCATTCTGAGTTCACACACCTCCATTCTGTGAGTTCACACACCTCCCTTCTGTGACTACAGACACCTTCATTCTATGACTTCACACACCTTCATTCTTACTTCACAAACATCCATTCTATGACTCACACACCTCCATTCTATGACTTCACACACCTCCATTCTGTGACTTCACACACCTCCATTCTATGACTTCACACACCTCCATTGTGACTACACACACCACCATTCTATGAGTTCACACACCTCCATTCTATGACTTCATACACCTCTATTCTGACTTCACACACCTCCATTCTATGACTTCACACACCAACCATTCTGACTTCACACACCTCCATTCTGTGACTTCAAACAACTCCTTTTTGACTGCACACACTTCCATTCTGTGACTTCACACACCGCCATTCTGTGACTTCACACACCTCTATTGTTTGACTTTACACACCTCAATTCTTTGACTTCCCACACCTCCCTTTCATGACTTCACACAACTCCATTCTATGACTTCACACACCTCCATTCTGACATCACACAGCTCCATTCTATGATTTCACACACCTCCATTCTATGACTTCAGACACCTTCATTGTATGACTTCACACACCTTCATTCTTACTTCATAAACATCCATTCTATGACTTCACACACCTCCATTCTATGACTTCACACACCTCCATTCTTTGACTTCACACACCTCCATTCTATGACTTCACACACCTCCATTGTGACTATACACACCTCCATTCTATGAGTTCACACACCTCCATACTGACTTCACACCCTTCCATTTTATGTCTTCACACACCTCCTTTTTGACTTCACACAGCTCAATTCTGTGACTTCACAAAACTCCATTCTATGATTTCACACACCTCCATACTATGACTTCACACACCTCCAACTATGACTTCACATACCTCCATTCTGAGTTCACACACCTCCATTCTGTGACTTCACACACCTCCATTCTCACTTCACACACCTCCTTTATGACTTCACACACGTCCATTCTGTGACTTCACACACTTCCATTGTAACGTCACACACCTCCATTCTATGAGTTCACACACCCCCATTCCTTGACTTCACACTCCTCCATTCTTACTTCACAAACCTCTATTCTATGACTTCGCACACCACCATTCTGACATCACACACTTCCATTCTGTGACTTCACCCACCTCCATTCTATGAGTTCACACACCTCCATTCTATGAGTTCACACACCTCCATTCTATGACTTCACACTCCTCCATTCTATGACTTCCCACACCTCCATTCTATGACTTCACCCACCTTCATTCTAGGACTTCACACCTCCATTCTGACTTCACACACTTCCATTCTGTGACTTCACACACATCCATTCTATGAGTTCACACACCTCCATTCTATGACTTCACACACCTTCATTCTTACTTCAGAAATATTCATTCTATGACCTCACACACCTCCATTCTATGACTTCACAAACCTCCATTCTGTGACTTCACACACCTCCATACTGAATTCACACAACTCCATTCGGTGACTTCACACACCTCCATTCTTACTTCACACACGTCCATTCTATGACTTCACACATTTCCATTCTATGACTTCACAAACCTCCATTCTGTGACTTCACACACCTTCATTCTGTGACTTCACACACCTCTATTCTGTGACTTCACACACTTCTATTCTATGACTTCACATACCTCCATTCTATGACTTCACAGACCTCCATTCTATGCCTTCTCACACCTCCATTCTATGACTTCACACACCTCCATTCTCTGATTTCACACAACTCCATTCTATGACTTCACACACCTACGTTCTATGACTTCACACACCTACATTCTATGACTTCACACATCCATTTTGACTTCACACACCTCCAATATATTACTTCAAACACCTCAATTCTCTGACTTCACACACCTCCATTCTCCGACTTCACACCCCTCCAATTTGACTTCACATACCTACATTCTATGACTTCACACACCTCCAATCTGATTTCACACACCTCCATTCTCTGACTTCACACACCTCCATTGTGACTTCACACACCTCCATTCTATTACTTTGGACACCTCTATTCTGACTTCACACACCTCCATTCTGTGACTTCACAAACCTCCATTCTATGACTTCAAACACCTCCACTCTGTGACTTCACACATCTGCACTCTGTGACTTTACACACCTCCATTCTGTGAATTCACACACCTACATTCTGTGGTTTCACACACCTCCATTGTATGACTTCACACACCTCCGTTCTTTGACTTCACACACCCCCATTCTATGACTTCACACACCTCCTTTGTGACTTCACAAACCTCCATTCTGTGACTTCACACATCTCCATTTTGACTTCAAACACCTACATTCTGTGTCTTCACACACTTCCATTTGTGACTTCACACACCACCATTTTGATTTAACACACACCTCCATTCTGTGATTTCACACACCTCCATTCTGTGACTACACACACCTCCATTTTGACTTCACACACCTCCATTCTGTAACTTCACACACCTCCATTCTGTGTCTTCACACACCTCCATTTTCTGACTTCACACACCAGCATTGTTTGCCTTCACAAACCTCCATTCTTTGACTTCACAAACTTCTATTCTGTGACTTCACACACTTCCATTCTGTGACTTCACACACCTCCATTCTATGACTTCACACACCTCCATTCCTTGACTTCACAAACTTCTATTCTGTGACTTCACACACTTCCATTCTGTGACTTCACACACCTCCATTCTATGACTTCACACACCTCCACCCTATGACTTCACACACCTCCATTCTATAACTTCACACATCCATTTTGACTTCATACACCTCCAATATATGACTTCACACACCTCAATTTTGTGACTTCACACACCTCCATTCTATGACATCATACTCATCCATTCTGTGACTTCATACACCTCCATTCTATGACTTCACACACCTCCATTCTGTGACTTCACCCACCTCCCTTCTATGACTTCACACACCTCCATTCTTACTTCACAAAGCTCTATTCTATGACTTCGCACACCTCAATTCTGACATCACACACCTCCATTCTATGACTTCACAGACCTCGAATCTGAGACTTCACTCACCTCCACTCTATGACTTCACACTCCTCCATTCTATGACTTCCCACACCTCCTTTCTATGACTTCACCCACCTTCATTCTAGGACTTCACACCTCCATTCTGACTTCACACACTTCCATTCTGTGACTTCACACACCTCCATTCTATGACTTCACACACCGCCATTCTATGACTTCACAAACCTCCATTCGGTGACTTCCCACACCTCCATTCT
Source organism: Megascapheus bottae (assembly GCA_024803745.1). Taxonomy (NCBI): domain Eukaryota; kingdom Metazoa; phylum Chordata; class Mammalia; order Rodentia; family Geomyidae; genus Megascapheus; species Megascapheus bottae. The sequence goes on along the minus strand of JANJXV010001827.1, from coordinate 2,943 downwards.
GTGACTTCACACACCTCCATTCTGAGTTCACACACCTCCATTCTGTGACTTCACACACCTCCATTCTGAGTTCACACACCTCCATTCTGTGAGTTCACACACCTCCCTTCTGTGACTACAGACACCTTCATTCTATGACTTCACACACCTTCATTCTTACTTCACAAACATCCATTCTATGACTCACACACCTCCATTCTATGACTTCACACACCTCCATTCTGTGACTTCACACACCTCCATTCTATGACTTCACACACCTCCATTGTGACTACACACACCACCATTCTATGAGTTCACACACCTCCATTCTATGACTTCATACACCTCTATTCTGACTTCACACACCTCCATTCTATGACTTCACACACCAACCATTCTGACTTCACACACCTCCATTCTGTGACTTCAAACAACTCCTTTTTGACTGCACACACTTCCATTCTGTGACTTCACACACCGCCATTCTGTGACTTCACACACCTCTATTGTTTGACTTTACACACCTCAATTCTTTGACTTCCCACACCTCCCTTTCATGACTTCACACAACTCCATTCTATGACTTCACACACCTCCATTCTGACATCACACAGCTCCATTCTATGATTTCACACACCTCCATTCTATGACTTCAGACACCTTCATTGTATGACTTCACACACCTTCATTCTTACTTCATAAACATCCATTCTATGACTTCACACACCTCCATTCTATGACTTCACACACCTCCATTCTTTGACTTCACACACCTCCATTCTATGACTTCACACACCTCCATTGTGACTATACACACCTCCATTCTATGAGTTCACACACCTCCATACTGACTTCACACCCTTCCATTTTATGTCTTCACACACCTCCTTTTTGACTTCACACAGCTCAATTCTGTGACTTCACAAAACTCCATTCTATGATTTCACACACCTCCATACTATGACTTCACACACCTCCAACTATGACTTCACATACCTCCATTCTGAGTTCACACACCTCCATTCTGTGACTTCACACACCTCCATTCTCACTTCACACACCTCCTTTATGACTTCACACACGTCCATTCTGTGACTTCACACACTTCCATTGTAACGTCACACACCTCCATTCTATGAGTTCACACACCCCCATTCCTTGACTTCACACTCCTCCATTCTTACTTCACAAACCTCTATTCTATGACTTCGCACACCACCATTCTGACATCACACACTTCCATTCTGTGACTTCACCCACCTCCATTCTATGAGTTCACACACCTCCATTCTATGAGTTCACACACCTCCATTCTATGACTTCACACTCCTCCATTCTATGACTTCCCACACCTCCATTCTATGACTTCACCCACCTTCATTCTAGGACTTCACACCTCCATTCTGACTTCACACACTTCCATTCTGTGACTTCACACACATCCATTCTATGAGTTCACACACCTCCATTCTATGACTTCACACACCTTCATTCTTACTTCAGAAATATTCATTCTATGACCTCACACACCTCCATTCTATGACTTCACAAACCTCCATTCTGTGACTTCACACACCTCCATACTGAATTCACACAACTCCATTCGGTGACTTCACACACCTCCATTCTTACTTCACACACGTCCATTCTATGACTTCACACATTTCCATTCTATGACTTCACAAACCTCCATTCTGTGACTTCACACACCTTCATTCTGTGACTTCACACACCTCTATTCTGTGACTTCACACACTTCTATTCTATGACTTCACATACCTCCATTCTATGACTTCACAGACCTCCATTCTATGCCTTCTCACACCTCCATTCTATGACTTCACACACCTCCATTCTCTGATTTCACACAACTCCATTCTATGACTTCACACACCTACGTTCTATGACTTCACACACCTACATTCTATGACTTCACACATCCATTTTGACTTCACACACCTCCAATATATTACTTCAAACACCTCAATTCTCTGACTTCACACACCTCCATTCTCCGACTTCACACCCCTCCAATTTGACTTCACATACCTACATTCTATGACTTCACACACCTCCAATCTGATTTCACACACCTCCATTCTCTGACTTCACACACCTCCATTGTAACTTCACACACCTCCATTCTATTACTTTGGACACCTCTATTCTGACTTCACACACCTCCATTCTGTGACTTCACAAACCTCCATTCTATGACTTCAAACACCTCCACTCTGTGACTTCACACATCTGCACTCTGTGACTTTACACACCTCCATTCTGTGAATTCACACACCTACATTCTGTGGTTTCACACACCTCCATTGTATGACTTCACACACCTCCGTTCTTTGACTTCACACACCCCCATTCTATGACTTCACACACCTCCTTTGTGACTTCACAAACCTCCATTCTGTGACTTCACACATCTCCATTTTGACTTCAAACACCTACATTCTGTGTCTTCACACACTTCCATTTGTGACTTCACACACCACCATTTTGATTTAACACACACCTCCATTCTGTGATTTCACACACCTCCATTCTGTGACTACACACACCTCCATTTTGACTTCACACACCTCCATTCTGTAACTTCACACACCTCCATTCTGTGTCTTCACACACCTCCATTTTCTGACTTCACACACCAGCATTGTTTGCCTTCACAAACCTCCATTCTTTGACTTCACATATCTCCATTCCAAGACTTCTCACACCTCCATTTTATGAGTTCACACACATCCATTCTATGAGTTCACACACCACAATTTTGTCTTCACACACCTCCATTCTTTGACTTCACACACCTCCATTCCGTGACTTCACACACCTCCATTCTATGACTTCACACACCTCCGTTCTTACTTCACACAGCACCATTCTATGACTTCACACCCCTCCATTCTCTGACTTCACACACCTCCATTCTGTGACTTCACACACCTCTATTCT
>JANJXV010001826.1:0-71265 GCA_024803745.1 Megascapheus bottae | reverse complement strand
GGAGGTGTGTGAACTCATAAAATGGAGATGTGTGAAGTCATGGAATGGAGGTGTGTGAAGTCATAGAAGCAGGTGTGTGACGTCAGATTGGAGGTTTGTGAAGTCATAGATGGAGGTGAATGAAGTCATAGAATGGAGGTGTGTGAAATCATACAATGAGGTGGGTGAAGTCACAGAATTGAGGTGTGTGAAGTCAGAATGGAGGTGTGTGAAGTCAGAATGGAGGTGTGTGAAGTCATAGAATGGAGGTGTGTGAATTCACAATGCATTGTGTGAACTCATAGAATGGAGGTCTGTGAAGTCACAATGTAGGTGTGTGACGTCACAGAATGGAGGTGTGTGAAGTCATAGAATGGAGGTGTGTGAAGTCACAGATTGGAGGTGTGTGAAGTCATATATTGGAGGTTGTGAAGTCATAGAATGGAGGTGTGGATGTAATAGAATGGAGGTGTGTCAGTCATAATGGAGGTGTGTGAAGTCACAGAATGGAGGTGTGTGAAGTCAGAATGGAGGTGTGTGAACTCATAGAATGGATGTGTGTGAAGTCACAATGGAGGTGTGTGAAGTCATAGAATGGAGGTGTGTGAAGTCACAGAATGGAGGTGTGTGAAGTCATAGAATGGAGCTGTGTGAAGTCAGATTAGGGGTGTGTGAAGTCACAGAATGGAGGTGTGTGAACTCAGAATGGAGGTGTGTGAAGTCACAGAATGGAGGTGTGCGAAGTCATAGAATGGAGGTGTGTGAAGTCATAGAATTGATGTGTGTGAAGTCATAGAATGGATGTGTGTGAAGTCATAATGGAGGTGTGTGAAGTCACAGAATTGAGGTGTGTGAAGTCATAGAATGGAGGTGTGTGAAGTCATAGAATGGAGGTGTGTGAAGTCATAGAATGGAGGTGTGTAAAGACATAGAATGAAGGTGTGTTAAGTCATAGAACGGAGGTGTGTGAAGGCACAGAATGGAGGTGTGTAAAGACATAAATGGAGCTGTGTGAAATCAGAATGGAGGTGTGTGAAGTCACAGAATGGAGGTGTGTGAACTCAGAATGGAGGTGTGTGAAGTCACAGAATGGAGGTGTGTTAAGTCACAGAGTGGAGGTGTGTGAACTCAGAATGGAGTGTGTGAAGTCACAGAATCTAGGTGTGTGAAGTCATAGAATGGGGGTGTGTGAAGTCATAGAATGGAGGTGTGTGAAGTCATAATGTAGGCGTGTGTAATCACAGAAGTGAAGTGTGTGAAGTGACAGAACGGAGTGTTTGAAGTCATAGAATGGAAGTGTGTGAAGTCTGAACGGAGGTGTGTGAACTCAGATTGGTGGTGTGGGAAGTCACAATGGAGGTGTGTGAAGTTATAGAATGGAGGTGTGTGAAGTCACAGAATGGAGGGGTGTGAAGTCAAAGACTGAGGTGTGTGAAGTCATAGAATGGAGGTGTGTGAACTCATAGAATGGAGGTGTGTGAAGTCACAGAATGAAGGTGCGTTAAGTCACAGAATGGAGGTTTGTGAACACAGAATGGAGGTGTGTGAAGTCACAGAATGGAGGTGTGGGAAGTCATAGAATGGAGTTGTGTGAAGTCACAGAATGGAGGTGTGTGAATTAATAGAATGGAGGTGTGAGAAATCATAGAATGCAGGTGTGTGAAGTCACAGAATGGAGGTGTGTGAAGTCACAGAATGCAGGTGTGTGAAGTCAAAGAATGGAGGTGTGTGAAGTCATAGAATGGAATTGTGTGAAGTCATAGAATGGAGGTGTGTGAAGTGAGAATTGAGGTGTGTGAAGTCACGGAATTGAGGTGTGTGAACTCAGAATGGAGGTGTGTGAAGTCACAGAATGGAGGTTTGTGATGTCATAGAATGGAGGTGTGTGAAGTCATAGAATGGATGTTTCTGAAGGAGAATGAAGGTGTGTGAAGTCATAGAATGGAGGTGTGTGAAGTCAAAATGGAGGTGTGTGAACTCATAAAATGGAGATGTGTGAAGTCATGGAATGGAGGTGTGTGAAGTCCAAGAATATAGGTGTGTGAAGTCAAACAATGGTGGTGTGTGAAGTCCCAGAATGCAGGTGTGTTAAGGCAAAGAATGGAAGTGTGTGAAGTCAAAATGGAGGTGTGTGAAGTCACAGAATGGAGGTGTGTGAAGTCATAGAATGCAGGTGTGTGAAGTCAGATTGGAGGTGTGTGAAGTCATAGAATGGACGTGTGTCAACTAAAAAGGAGGTCTGTGAAGTCATATAATGGAGGTGTGTGAAGTCATAGAATGGAGGTGTGTGAAATCATAGAATGGAGGTGGGTGAAGTCACAGAATTGAGGTGTGTGAAGTCAGAATGGAGGTGTGTGAAGTCAGAATGGAGGTGTGTGAAGTCATAGAATGGAAGTGTGTGAATTCACAATGCATTTGTGTGAACTCATAGAATGGACGTCTGTGAAGTCACAATGTAGGTGTGTGAAGTCACAGAATGGAGGTGTGTGAAGTCATAGAATGGAGGTGTGTGAAGTCACAGAATGGAGGTGTGTGAAGTCATATATTGGAGGTTTGTGAAGTCATAGAATGGAGGTGTGTGAAGTAATAGAATGGAGGTGTGTCAAGTCACAGATTGAAGGTGTGTGAATTCACAGAATGGGGTGTGTGAACTCAGAATGGAGGTGTGTGAAGTCACAGAATGTAGGTGTGTGAAGTCATAGAATGGATGTTTCTGAAGTAAGAATGAAGGTGTGTGAAGTCATAGAATGGAGGTGTGTGAAGTCAAAATGGTGGTGTGTGAAGTCACAGAATGGAGGTGTGTGAAGTCATAGAATGGAGGTGTGTGAAGTCTCAGAATGGAGGTGTGTGAAGTCATACAATGGAGGTGTGTGAAGTCACAGAATGGAGGTGTGTGAAGTCAGAATGGAGTTGTGTGAAGTCATAGAATGGAGGTGTGTACAGTCAGAATGGAGATGTGTGAAGTCATAGAATGGAGGTGTGTGAAGTCAGAATGGAGGTGTGTGAACTCATAGAATGGAGGTGTGTGAAGTGACAATGGAGGTGTGTGAAGTCATAGAATGGAGGTGTGTGAAGTCACAGAATGGAGGTGTGTGAAGTCATAGAATGGAGCTGTGTGAAGTCAGATTGGGGGTGTGTGAAGTCACAGAATGGAGGTGTGTGAAGTCACAGAATGGAGGTGTGTGAAGTCATAGAATGGAGGTGTGTAAAGTCATAGAATGGATGTTTGTTAAGTGAGAATGAAGTTGTGTGAAGTCATAGAATGGAGGTGTGTAAAGGCACAGAATGGAGGTGTGTAAAGACATAGAATGGAGCTGTGTGAAGTCAGAATGGAGGTGTGTGAAGTCACAGATTGGAGGTGTGTGAACTCAGAATGGAGGTGTGTGAAGTCACAGAATGGAGGTGTGTTAAGTCACAGAGTGGAGGTGTGTGAACTCAGAATGGAGGTGTGTGAAGTCACCGAATCTAGGTGTGTGAAGTCATAGAATGGGGGTGTGTGAAGTCATAGAATGGAGGTGTGTGAAGTCATAATGGAGGCGTGTGAAGTCACAGAATTCAGGTGTGTGAAGTCACAGAACGGAGGTGTGTGAAGTCATAGAATGGAAGTGTGTGAAGTCTGAACGGAGGTGTGTGAACTCAGATTGGTGGTGTGGGAAGTCACAATGGAGGTGTGTGAAGTTATAGAATGGAGGTGTGTGAAGTCACAGAATGGAGGGTTGTGAAGTCAAAGACTGGAGGTTTGTGAAGTCATAGAATGGAGGTGTGTGAAGTAATAGAATGGAGGTGTGGCAAGTCACAGATTGAAGGTGTGTGAATTCACAGAATGGGGTGTGTGAACTCAGAATGGAGGTGTGTGAAGTCACAGAATGGAGGTGTGTGAAGTCATAGAATGGATGTTTCTGAAGTAAGAATGAAGGTGTGTGAAGTCATAGAATAGAGGTGTGTGAAGTCAAAATGGTGGTGTGTGAAGTCACAGAATGGAGGTGTGTGAAGTCATAGAATGGAGGTGTGTGAAGTCTCAGAATGGAGGTGTGTGAAGTCATATAATGGAGGTGTGTGAAGTCACAGAATGGAGGTGTGTGAAGTCAGAATGGAGGTGTGTGAACTCATAGAATGGATGTGTGTGAAGTCACAATGGAGGTGTGTGAAGTCATAGAATGGAGGTGTGTGAAGTCACAGAATGGAGGTGTGTGAAGTCATAGAATGGAGCTGTGTGAAGTCAGATTAGGGGTGTGTGAAGTCACAGGATGGAGGTGTGTGAACTCAGAATGGAGGTGTGTGAAGTCACAGAATGGAGGTGTGCGAAGTCATAGAATGGAGGTGTGTGAAGTCATAGAATTGATGTGTGTGAAGTCATAGAATGGATGTGTGTGAAGTCATAATGGAGGTGTGTGAAGTCACAGAATTGAGGTGTGTGAAGTCATAGAATGGAGGTGTGTGAAGTCATAGAATGGAGGTGTGTGAAGTCATAGAATGGAGGTGTGTAAAGACATAGAATGAAGGTGTGTTAAGTCATAGAACGGAGGTGTGTGAAGGCACAGAATGGAGGTGTGTAAAGATATAAATGGAGCTGTGTGAAATCAGAATGGAGGTGTGTGAAGTCACAGAATGGAGGTGTGTGAACTCTGAATGGAGGTGTGTGAAGTCACCGAATGGAGGTGTGTTAAGTCACAGAGTGGAGGTGTGTGAACTCAGATTGGAGGTGTGTGAAGTCACAGAATCTAGGTGTGTGAAGTCATAGAATGGGGGTGTGTGAAGTCATAGAATGGAGGTGTGTGAAGTCATAATGTAGGCGTGTGTAATCACAGAAGTGAAGTGTGTGAAGTGACAGAACGGAGGTGTTTGAAGTCATAGAATGGAAGTGTGTGAAGTCTGAACGGAGGTGTGTGAACTCAGATTGGTGGTGTGGGAAGTCACAATGGAGGTGTGTGAAGTTATAGAATGGAGGTGTGTGAAGTCACAGAATGGAGGGGTGTGAAGTCAAAGACTGGAGGTGTGTGAAGTCATAGAATGGAGGTGTGTGAACTCATAGAATGGAGGTGTGTGAAGTCACAGAATGAAGGTGCGTTAAGTCACAGAATGGAGGTTTGTGAACACAGAATGGAGGTGTGTGAAGTCACAGAATGGAGGTGTGGGAAGTCATAGAATGGAGTTGTGTGAAGTCACAGAATGGAGGTGTGTGAATTAATAGAATGGAGGTGTGAGAAATCATAGAATGCAGGTGTGTGAAGTCACAGAATGGAGGTGTGTGAAGTCACAGAATGCAGGTGTGTGAAGTCAAAGAATGGAGGTGTGTGAAGTCATAGAATGGAATTGTGTGAAGTCATAGAATGGAGGTGTGTGAAGTGAGAATTGAGGTGTGTGAAGTCACGGAATTGAGGTGTGTGAACTCAGAATGGAGGTGTGTGAAGTCACAGAATGGAGGTTTATGATGTCATAGAATGGAGGTGTGTGAAGTCATAGAATGGATGTTTCTGAAGGAGAATGAAGGTGTGTGAATTCATAGAATGGAGGTGTGTGAAGTCAAAATGGAGGTGTGTGAACTCATAAAATGGAGATGTGTGAAGTCATGGAATGGAGGTGTGTGAAGTCCAAGAATATAGGTGTGTGAAGTCAAACAATGGTGGTGTGTGAAGTCCCAGAATGCAGGTGTGTTAAGTCAAAGAATGGAAGTGTGTGAAGTCAAAATGGAGGTGTGTGAAGTCACAGAATGGAGGTGTGTGAAGTCATAGAATGCAGGTGTGTGAAGTCAGATTGGAGGTGTGTGAAGTCATAGAATGGACGTGTGTCAACTAAAAAGGAGGTCTGTGAAGTCATATAATGGAGGTGTGTGAAGTCATAGAATGGAGGTGTGTGAAATCATAGAATGGAGGTGGGTGAAGTCACAGAATTGAGGTGTGTGAAGTCAGAATGGAGGTGTGTGAAGTCAGAATGGAGGTGTGTGAAGTCATAGAATGGAAGTGTGTGAATTCACAATGTATTTGTGTGAACTCATAGAATGGACGTCTGTGAAGTCACAATGTAGGTGTGTGAAGTCACAGAATGGAGGTGTGTGAAGTCATAGAATGGAGGTGTGTGAAGTCACAGAATGGAGGTGTGTGAAGTCATATATTGGAGGTTTGTGAAGTCATAGAATGGAGGTGTGTGAAGTAATAGAATGGAGGTGTGTCAAGTCACAGATTGAAGGTGTGTGAATTCACAGAATGGGGTGTGTGAACTCAGAATGGAGGTGTGTGAAGTCACAGAATGTAGGTGTGTGAAGTCATAGAATGGATGTTTCTGAAGTAAGAATGAAGGTGTGTGAAGTCATAGAATGGAGGTGTGTGAAGTCAAAATGGTGGTGTGTGAAGTCACAGAATGGAGGTGTGTGAAGTCATAGAATGGAGGTGTGTGAAGTCTCAGAATGGAGGTGTGTGAAGTCATACAATGGAGGTGTGTGAAGTCACAGAATGGAGGTGTGTGAAGTCAGAATGGAGTTGTGTGAAGTCATAGAATGGAGGTGTGTACAGTCAGAATGGAGATGTGTGAAGTCATAGAATGGAAGTGTGTGAAGTCAGAATGGAGGTGTGTGAACTCATAGAATGGAGGTGTGTGAAGTGACAATGGAGGTGTGTGAAGTCATAGAATGGAGGTGTGTGAAGTCACAGAATGGAGGTGTGTGAAGTCATAGAATGGAGCTGTGTGAAGTCAGATTGGGGGTGTGTGAAGTCACAGAATGGAGGTGTGTGAAGTCACAGAATGGAGGTGTGTGAAGTCATAGAATGGAGGTGTGTAAAGTCATAGAATGGATGTTTGTTAAGTGAGAATGAAGGTGTGTGAAGTCATAGAATGGAGGTGTGTAAAGGCACAGAATGGAGGTGTGTAAAGACATAGAATGGAGCTGTGTGAAGTCAGAATGGAGGTGTGTGAAGTCACAGATTGGAGGTGTGTGAACTCAGAATGGAGGTGTGTGAAGTCACAGAATGGAGGTGTGTTAAGTCACAGAGTGGAGGTGTGTGAACTCAGAATGGAGGTGTGTGAAGTCACCGAATCTAGGTGTGTGAAGTCATAGAATGGGGGTGTGTGAAGTCATAGAATGGAGGTGTGTGAAGTCATAATGGAGGCGTGTGAAGTCACAGAATTCAGGTGTGTGAAGTCACAGAACGGAGGTGTGTGAAGTCATAGAATGGAAGTGTGTGAAGTCTGAACGGAGGTGTGTGAACTCAGATTGGTGGTGTGGGAAGTCACAATGGAGGTGTGTGAAGTTATAGAATGGAGGTGTGTGAAGTCACAGAATGGAGGGTTGTGAAGTCAAAGACTGGAGGTGTGTGAAGTCACAGAATGGAGGTGTGTGAACTCATAGAATGGAGGTGTGTGAAGTCACAGAATGGAGGTGTGGGAAGTCATAGAATGGAGTTGTGAGAAGTCATAGAATGGATGTTTCTGAAGTAGAATGAAGGTGTGTGAAGTCATAGAATGGAGGTGTGTGAAGTCAAAATGGAGGTGTGTGAACTCATAAAATGGAGATGTGTGAAGTCATGGAATGGAGGTGTGTGAAGTCCAAGAATATAGGTGTGTGAAGTCAAACAATGGTGGTGTGTGAAGTCACAGAATGCAGGTGTGTTATGGCAAAGAATGGAAGTGTGTGAAGTCAAAATGGAGGTGTGTGAAGTCACAGAATGGAGGTGTGTGAAGTCATAGAATGCAGGTGTTTGAAGTCAGATTGGAGGTGTGTGAAGTCATAGAATGGAGGTGTGTCAACTCAAAAGGAGGTCTGTGAAGTCATAGAATGGAGGTGTGTGAAGTCATAGAATGGAGGTGTGTGAAATCATAGAATGGAGGTGGGTGAAGTCACAGAATTGAGGTGTGTGAAGTCAGAATGGAGGTGTGTGAAGTCAGAATGGAGGTGTGTGAAGTCATAGAATGGAGGTGTGTGAAGTCACAGAATGGAGGTGTGTGAAGTCATATATTGGAGGTTTGTGAAGTCATAGAATGGAGGTGTGTGAAGTAATAGAATGGAGGTGTGGCAAGTCACAGATTGAAGGTGTGTGAATTCACAGAATGGGGTGTGTGAACTCAGAATGGAGGTGTGTGAAGTCACAGAATGGAGGTGTGTGAAGTCATAGAATGGATGTTTCTGAAGTAAGAATGAAGGTGTGTGAAGTCATAGAATGGAGGTGTGTGAAGTCAAAATGGTGGTGTGTGAAGTCACAGAATGGAGGTGTGTGAAGTCATAGAATGGAGGTGTGTGAAGTCTCAGAATGGAGGTGTGTGAAGTCATATAATGGAGGTGTGTGAAGTCACAGAATGGAGGTGTGTGAAGTCAGAATGGAGGTGTGTGAACTCATAGAATGGAGGTGTGTGAAGTCACAATGGAGGTGTGTGAAGTCATAGAATGGAGGTGTGTGAAGTCACAGAATGGAGGTGTGTGAAGTCATAGAATGGAGCTGTGTGAAGTCAGATTAGGGGTGTGTGAAGTCACAGAATGGAGGTGTGTGAACTCAGAATGGAGGTGTGTGAAGTCACAGAATGGAGGTGTGCGAAGTCATAGAATGGAGGTGTGTGAAGTCATAGAATTGATGTGTGTGAAGTCATAGAATGGATGTGTGTGAAGTCATAATGGAGGTGTGTGAAGTCACAGAATTGAGGTGTGTGAAGTCATAGAATGGAGGTGTGTGAAGTCATAGAATGGAGGTGTGTGAAGTCATAGAATGGAGGTGTGTAAAGACATAGAATGAAGGTGTGTTAAGTCATAGAACGGAGGTGTGTGAAGGCACAGAATGGAGGTGTGTAAAGACATAAATAGAGCTGTGTGAAATCAGAATGGAGGTGTGTGAAGTCACAGAATGGAGGTGTGTGAACTCAGAATGGAGGTGTGTGAAGTCACAGAATGGAGGTGTGTTAAGTCACAGAGTGGAGGTGTGTGAACTCAGAATGGAGGTGTGTGAAGTCACAGATTCTAGGTGTGTGAAGTCATAGAATGGGGGTGTGTGAAGTCATAGAATGGAGGTGTGTGAAGTCGTAATGTAGGCGTGTGTAATCACAGAAGTGAAGTGTGTGAAGTGACAGAACGGAGGTGTTTGAAGTCATAGAATGGAAGTGTGTGAAGTCTGAACGGAGGTGTGTGAACTCAGATTGGTGGTGTGGGAAGTCACAATGGAGGTGTGTGAAGTTATAGAATGGAGGTGTGTGAAGTCACAGAATGGAGGGGTGTGAAGTCAAAGACTGGAGGTGTGTGAAGTCATAGAGTGGAGGTGTGTGAACTCATAGAATGGAGGTGTGTGAAGTCACAGAATGAAGGTGCGTTAAGTCACAGAATGGATGTTTGTGAACACAGAATGGAGGTGTGTGAAGTCACAGAATGGAGGTGTGGGAAGTCATAGAATGGAGTTGTGTGAAGTCACAGAATGGAGGTGTGTGAATTAATAGAATGGAGGTGTGAGAAATCATAGAATGCTGGTGTGTGAAGTCACAGAATGGAGGTGTGTGAAGTCACAGAATGCAGGTGTGTGAAGTCAAAGAATGGAGGTGTGTGAAGTCATAGAATGGAATTGTGTGAAGTCATAGAATGGAGGTGTGTGAAGTGAGAATTGAGGTGTGTGAAGTCACGGAATTGAGGTGTGTGAACTCAGAATGGAGGTGTGTGAAGTCACAGAATGGAGGTTTGTGATGTCATAGAATGGAGGTGTGTGAAGTCATAGAATGGATGTTTCTGAAGGAGAATGAAGGTGTGTGAAGTCATAGAATGGAGGTGTGTGAAGTCAAAATGGAGGTGTGTGAACTCATAAAATGGAGATGTGTGAAGTTATGGAATGGAGGTGTGTGAAGTCCAAGAATATAGGTGTGTGAAGTCAAACAATGGTGGTGTGTGAAGTCCCAGAATGCAGGTGTGTTAAGTCAAAGAATGGAAGTGTGTGAAGTCAAAATGGAGGTGTGTGAAGTCACAGAATGGAGGTGTGTGAAGTCATAGAATGCAGGTGTGTGAAGTCAGATTGGAGGTGTGTGAAGTCATAGAATGGACGTGTGTCAACTAAAAAGGAGGTCTGTGAAGTCATATAATGGAGGTGTGTGAAGTCATAGAATGGAGGTGTGTGAAATCATAGAATGGAGGTGGGTGAAGTCACAGAATTGAGGTGTGTGAAGTCAGAATGGAGGTGTGTGAAGTCAGAATGGAGGTGTGTGAAGTAATAGAATGGAAGTGTGTGAATTCACAATGCATTTGTGTGAACTCATAGAATGGACGTCTGTGAAGTCACAATGTAGGTGTGTGAAGTCACAAAATGGAGGTGTGTGAAGTCATAGAATGGAGGTGTGTGAAGTCACAGAATGGAGGTGTGTGAAGTCATATATTGGAGGTTTGTGAAGTCATAGAATGGAGGTGTGTGAAGTAATAGAATGGAGGTGTGTCAAGTCACAGATTGAAGGTGTGTGAATTCACAGAATGGGGTGTGTGAACTCAGAATGGAGGTGTGTGAAGTCACAGAATGTAGGTGTGTGAAGTCATAGAATGGATGTTTCTGAAGTAAGAATGAAGGTGTGTGAAGTCATAGAATGGAGGTGTGTGAAGTCAAAATGGTGGTGTGTGAAGTCACAGAATGGAGGTGTGTGAAGTCATAGAATGGAGGTGTGTGAAGTCTCAGAATGGAGGTGTGTGAAGTCATACAATGGAGGTGTGTGAAGTCACAGAATGGAGGTGTGTGAAGTCAGAATGGAGTTGTGTGAAGTCATAGAATGGAGGTGTGTACAGTCAGAATGGAGATGTGTGAAGTCATAGAATGGAGGTGTGTGAAGTCAGAATGGAGGTGTGTGAACTCATAGAATGGAGGTGTGTGAAGTGACAATGGAGGTGTGTGAAGTCATAGAATGGAGGTGTGTGAAGTCACAGAATGGAGGTGTGTGAAGTCATAGAATGGAGCTGTGTGAAGTCAGATTGGGGGTGTGTGAAGTCACAGAATGGAGGTGTGTGAAGTCACAGAATGGAGGTGTGTGAAGTCAAAGAATGGAGGTGTGTAAAGTCATAGAATGGATGTTTGTTAAGTGAGAATGAAGGTGTGTGAAGTCATAGAATGGAGGTGTGTAAAGGCACAGAATGGAGGTGTGTAAAGACATAGAATGGAGCTGTGTGAAGTCAGAATGGAGGTGTGTGAAGTCACAGATTGGAGGTGTGTGAACTCAGAATGGAGGTGTGTGAAGTCACAGAATGGAGGTGTGTTAAGTCACAGAGTGGAGGTGTGTGAACTCAGAATGGAGGTGTGTGAAGTCACCGAATCTAGGTGTGTGAAGTCATAGAATGGGGGTGTGTGAAGTCATAGAATGGAGGTGTGTGAAGTCATAATGGAGGCGTGTGAAGTCACAGAATTCAGGTGTGTGAAGTCACAGAACGGAGGTGTGTGAAGTCATAGAATGGAAGTGTGTGAAGTCTGAACGGAGGTGTGTGAACTCAGATTGGTGGTGTGGGAAGTCACAATGGAGGTGTGTGAAGTTATAGAATGGAGGTGTGTGAAGTCACAGAATGGAGGGGTGTGAAGTCAAAGACTGGAGTTGTGTGAAGTCATAGAATGAAGTTGTGTGAAGTCACAGAATGGAGGTGTGTGAATTAATAGAATGGAGGTGTGAGAAATCATAGAATGGAGGTGTGTGAAGTCACAGAATGGAGGTGTGTGAAGTCACAAATGGAGGTGTGTGAAGTCACAGAATGGAGGTCTGTGAACTCACAATGGAGGTGTGTGAAGTCAAAGAATGGAGGTGTGTGAAGTCATAGAATGGAGGTGTGTGAAGTGAGAATTGAGGTGTGTGAAGTCAAGGAATTGAGGTGTGTGAACTCAGAATGGTGTTGTGTGAAGTCACAGAATGGAGGTGTGTGAAGTCATAGAATGGATGTTTCTGAAGTAGAATGAAGGTGTGTGAAGTCATAGAATGGAGGTGTGTGAAGTCAAAATGGAGGTGTGTGAACTCATAAAATGGAGATGTGTGAAGTCATGGAATGGAGGTGTGTGAAGGCACAGAATGGAGGTGTGTGAAGTCAAACAATGGTGGTGTGTGAAGTCACAGAATGCAGGTGTGTTAACTCAAAGAATGGAAGTGTGTGAAGTCAAAATGGAGGTGTGTGAAGTCACAGAAGGGAGGTGTGTGAAGTCACAGAATGAAGGTGTCTGAAGTCAGAATGCAGCTGAGTGAAGCCATAGAATGGAGGTGTGTGAAGTCAGAATGGAGGTGTGTGAACTCATAGAATGGAGTGTGTGAAGTCACAATGGGGGTGTGTGAAGTCATAAATTGGGGGTGTGTGAAGTCAAATTGGAGGTGTGTGAAATCACAGAATGGAGGTGTGTCAATTCAGAAATGAGGTGTGTGAAGTCATAGAATGGAGGTGTGTGAATTCATAGAATAGAAGTGTGTGAAATCATAGAATGGAGGTGTGGGAACTCAGAATGGAGGTGTGTTGTCACAGAACGGAGGTTTGTGAAGTCAGAGAATGGAGGTGCGTGAAGTCATAGAATGGATGTTTCTGAAGTGAGAATGAAGGTGTATGAAGTCACAGAATGGAGGTGTGTGAAGTCAAAATGGAGGTGTGTAAACTCATAGAATAGAGTTGGGTGAACTCATAGAATGGAGGTGTGTGAAGTCAAACAATAAAGGTGTGTGAAGTCACAGAATGGAGGTGTGTGAATGCATAGAATGGAGGTGCATGAAGATAAAGAATGGAGGTGTGTGAATTCATCGAATGGAGGTGTGTGAAGTCATGGAATGGAGGTGTGTGAAGTCAGATGGAGTTGTGTGAAGTCATAGAATGGAGGTGTGTGAAGT
The DNA here is from genome assembly GCA_024803745.1 of Megascapheus bottae. NCBI lineage: Eukaryota > Metazoa > Chordata > Mammalia > Rodentia > Geomyidae > Megascapheus > Megascapheus bottae. The sequence goes on along the minus strand of JANJXV010001826.1, from coordinate 58,503 downwards.
CAGAATGGAGGTGTGTGAAGTCATAGAATGGAGGTGTGTGAAGTCAGAATGGAGGTGTGTGAACTCATAGAATGGAGGTGTGTGAAGTCACAATGCAGGTGTGCGAAGTCATAGAATGGAGATGTGTGAGGTCATAGAATGCAGGTGTGTGAAGTCACAGAATGGAGGTGTGTGAAGTCATAGAATGGAGGTGCGTGAAGTCACAGAATGGAGGTGTGTGAAGTCATAGAATGGAGGTTTGTGAAGTCATAGATTTTAGGTGTGTGAAGTCACAGAATGGAGGTGTGTGAAGTCCCGGAATGGAGGTGTGTGAAATCACAAAATGGAGGTGTGTGAACACAGAATGGAGGTGTGTGAAGTCACAGAATGGAGGTGTGAAGTCATAGAATGGAGGTGTGTCAACTCAGAAAGGAGGTGTGGAAGTCATAGAATGGAGGTGTGTGAAGTCATAGAATGGAGGTGTGTGAAATCATAGAATGGAGTTGTGTGAAGTCACAGAATTGAGGTGTGTGAAGTCAGAATGGAGGTGTGTGAAGTCAGAATGGAGGTGTGTGAAGTCATAGAATGGAGGTGTGTGAATTCACAATGCATTTGTGTGAACTCATAGAATGGAGTTCTGTGAAGTCAAAATGTATTTGTGTGAAATCACAGAATGGATGTGTGTGAAGTCATAGAATGGAGGTGTGTGAAGTCACAGAATGGAGGTGTGTAAAGTCATATAATGGAGGTGTGTGAAGTCACAGAATGGAGGTGTGTGAAGTCAGAATGGAGTTGTGTGTAGTCATAGAATGGAGGTGTGTGAAGTCAGAATGGAGGTGTGTGAAGTCATAGAATGGAGGTGTGTGAAGTCAGAATGGAGGTGTGTGAACTCATAGAATGGAGGTGTGTGAAGTCACAATGGAGGTGTGTGAAGTCATAGAATGGAGGTGTGTGAAGTCACAGAATGGAGGTGTGTGAAGTCATAGATTGGAGCTGTGTGAAGTCAGATTGGAGGTGTGTGAAGTCACAGAATGGAGGTGTGTGAACTCAGATTGGAGGTGTGTGAAGTCACAGAATGGAGCTGTGTGAAGTCATAGAATGAATTTGTGTGAAGTCATAGAATGGATGTGTGTGAAGTCATAATGGAGGTGTGTGAAGTCACAGAATTGAGGTGTGTGAAGTCACAGAATGGAGGTGTGTGAAGTCATAGAATGGCGGTGTGTGAAGTCATAGAATGGAGGTGTGTGAAGTCATAGAATGGATGTTTGTTAAGTAAGAATGAAGGTGTGTTAAGTCATAGAATGGAGGTGTGTGAAGGCACAGAATGGAGGTGTGTGTAGTCACAGAATGGAGCTGTGTGAAGTCAGAATGGAGGTGTGTGAAGTCACAGAATGGAGGTGTGTTAAGTCACAGAACGGAGGTGTGTGAAGTCATAGAATGGAGGTGTGTGAAATCATAGAATGGATGTGTGGGAAGTCAGAGAATGGAGCTGTGTGAAGTCAGAATGGAGGTGTGCGAAGTCACAGATGGAGGTGTGTGAAGTCATTTTATGGAGCTGTGTGAAGTCAGAATGGAGGTGTGTGAAGTCACAGAATGGAGGTGTGTGAACTCAGAATGGAGGTGTGTGAAGTCACAGAATCTAGGTGTGTGAAGTCATAGAATGGAGGTGTGTGAAGTCATAGAATGGAGGTGTGTGAAGTCATAGAATTCAGGTGTGTGAAGTCAGAACAGAGGTGTGTGAACTCAGATTGGAGGTGTGGGAAGTCACAATGAAGGTGTGTGAAATTATAGAATGGAGGTGTGTGAAGTCACAGAATGGAGGGGTGTGAAGTCAAAGACTGGAGGTGTGTGAAGTCATAGAATGGAGGTGTGTGAACTCATAGAATGGAGGTGTGTGAAGTCATAGAATGGAGGTGTGTGAAGTCACAGAATGAAGGTGCGTTAAGTCACAGAATGGAGGTTTGTGAACTCAGAATGGAGGTGTGTGAAGTCACAGAATGGAGGTGTGGGAAGTCATAGAATGGATTTGTGTGAAGTCACAGAATGGAGTTGTGTGAATTAATAGAATGGAGGTGTGAGAAATCATAGAATGGAGGTGTGTGAAGTCACAGAATGGAGGTGTGTGAAGTCACGGAATTGAGGTGTGTTAACTCAGAATGGAGTTGTGTGAAGTCACAGAATGGAAGTTTGTTAAGTCATAGAATGGAGGTGTGTGAAGTCATAGAATGGATGTTTCTGAAGTAGAATGAAGGTGTGTGAAGTCATAGAATGGAGGTGTGTGGAGTCAAAATGGAGGTGTGTGAACTCATAAAATGGAGATGTGTGAAGTCATGGAATGGAGGTGTGTGAAGTCCAAGAATATATGTTGTGAAGTCAAACAATGGTGGTGTGTGAAGTCACAGAATGCAGGCGTGTTAAGTCAAAGAATGGAAGTGTGTGAAGTCAAAATGGAGGTGTGTGAAGTCACAGAATGGAGGTTTGTGAAGTCACAGAATGGAGGTTTGTGAAGTCAAAATGGTGGTGAGTAAAGTCACAAATGGAGGTGTGTGAAGTCACAGAATGAAGGTGTGTGAACTCAAAATGGAGGTGTGTGAAGTGAAAGAATGGAGGTGTGTGAAGTCATAGAATGAAGGTGTGTGAAGTCACAGAATGAAGGTGTGTTAAGTCACAGAACGGAGGTGTGTGAACTCAGAATGGAGGTGTGTGAAGTCCCAGAATGGAGGTGTGGGAAGTCATAGAATGGAGTTGTGTGAAGTCACAGAATGGAGATGTGTGAATTCATAGAATCGAGGTGTTGAAGTCATAGAATGGAGGTGTGTGAAGTCACATAATGGAGGTGTGTGAAGTCACAGAATGGAGGTGTGTGAACTCACAATGGAGGTGTGTGAAGTCAAAGAATGGAGGTGTGGGAAGTCATAGAATTGAAGTGTGTGAAGTCATAGAATGAAGGTGTGTGAAGCCAGAATTGAGGTGTGTGAAGACACAGAATTGAGGTGTGTGAACTCAGAATGAAGGTGTGTGAAGTCAAAGAGTGGAGGTTTGTGAAGTCATAGAATGGAGGTGTATGAAGTCATAGAATGGATGTTTCTGAAGTAGAATGGAGCTGTGTGAAGTCATAGAATGGAGGTGTGTGAAGTGAAAATGGAGGTGTGTGAACTCATAAAAAGGAGATGAGTGAAGTCATGGAAAGGAGGTGTGTGAAGTCCAAAAATGGAGGTGTGTGAAGTCAAACAATGGTGGTGTGTGAAGTCACAGAATGGAGGTGTGTGAAGTCAAAGAATGGAAGTGTGTGAAGTAAAAATGGAGGTGTGTGAAGTCACAGAATGGAGGTGTGTGAAGTCATCGAAAGGAGGTGTGTGAAGTCATGGAATGGAGGTGTGTGATGTCAGAGAATGGCGGTGTGTGAAGTCAGAATGTAGTTGTGTGAAGTCATAGAATGTAGGTGTGTGAAGTCAGAATGGAGGTGTGCGAAGTCATAGAACGGAGGTGTGTGAAGTCAGAATGGATGTGTGAAGTCATAGAATGAAGGTTTGTGAACTCACAATGGAGATGTGTGAAGTCAAAGAATGGAGGTGTGTGAAGTCAAAGAATGGAAGTGGGTGAAGTCATAGAATGGAGGTGTGTGAAGTCATAGAATGGAGGTGTGTGAAGTCATAGAATGGAGGTGTGTGAAATCACAGAATTGATGTTTGTGAAGGCAGAATGGAGGTGTGTGAAGTGAAAATGGAGGTTTGTGAAGTTATAGAATGGAGGTGTGTGAAGTCGTAGAATGGATGTGTGTGAAGTCACAGAATTGATGTTTGTGAAGTCAGAATGGAGGTGTGTGAACTCACAATGGAGGTGTGTGAAGTCAAAGAATGGAGGTGTGTGAAGTCACAGAATTGATGTTTGTGAAGTCAGAATGGAGGTGTGTGAAGTCAGAATGGAGGTGTGTGAAGTCATAGAATGGAGGTGTGTGAAGTCACAATGCAGGTGTGTGAACTCACAGAATGGAGGTGTGTGAAGTCATAGAATGGAGGTGTGTGAAGTCATAGAATGGAGGTGTGTGAAGTCATAGAATGGAGGTGTGTGAAGTCATAAAATTGAGGTGTGTGAAGTCATAGAATGGAGGTTTGTGAAGTCATATAATGGAGGTGGGTGAATTCATACAATGGATGTTCCTGAAGTAAGAATGTAGGTGTGTGAAGACATAGAATGGAGGTGTGTGAAGTCAAAATGGTGGTGTGTGAACTCATAGAATGGATCTGTGTGAACTGATAGAGTAGACGTGTGTGAAGTCATGGAATGGAGGTGTGTGAAGTCAAACAATGGAGGTGTGCGAAGTCACAGAATGGAGGTGTGTGAAGTCACAAAATGGAAGTGTGTGAAGTCAAAATGGAGGAGTGTGAAGTCACAGAATGGAGGTGTGTTAAGTCACAGAATGGAGGTGTGTGAAGTCAAAATGGTGGGGTGTAACGTCACAAATGGAGGTGTGTGAAGTCACAGAATGTATGTGTGTGAACTCAAAATGGAGGTGTGTGAAGTCAAAGAATGGAGGTGTGCGAAGTCAAAGAATATAGGTGTGTGAAGTCATACAATGGAGGTGTGTGAAGTCATGGAATGGAGGTGAGTGAAATCATAGAATGAAGGTTTGTGAAGTCACGGAATGAAGGTGTGTTAAGTCACAGAACGGAGGTGTGGGAAGCCATAGAATGGAGTTGTGTGAAGTCACAGAATGGAGATGTGTGAATTTATAGAATGGAGGTGTGTGAAGTCATAGAATGGAGGTGTGTGAAGTCACAGAATGGAGGTGTGTGAAGTCAAAGAATGGAGGTGTGTGAAGTCACAGAATGGAGGTGTGTCAACTCACAATGGAGGTGTGTGAAGTCACAAGTGGAGGTGCCTGGAGTCAGAATGCAGCTGTGTGAAGCCTAGAATGGAGGTGTGTGAAGTCAGAATGGAGGTGTGTGAACTCATAGAATGGAGTGTGTGAAGTCACAATGGGGGTGTGTGAAGTCATAGATTGGGGGTGTGTGAATTCATAGAATGGAAGAGTGTGAAATCATAGAATGGAGGTGTGTGAAGTCAAAGAATTGAGGTTTGTGAAGTCAGAATGGAGGTATGTGAAGTCAGGATGGAGGTGGGTGAAGTCACAGAATGGAGGTGTGGGAACTCAGAATGGAGGTGTGTGGTCACAGAACGGAGGTTTGTGAAGTCATAGAATGGAGGTGCCTAAAGTCAGAGAATGGATGTTTTTGAAGTGAGAACGAAGGTGTATTAAGTCAAAGAATGGAGGTGTGTGAAGTCAAAATGGAGGTGTGTGAATCATAGAATGGAGGTGTGTGAACTCATAGAATGGAGTTGTGTGAAGTCATGGAATGTAGGTGTGTGAAGTCAAAGAATGGAGGTGTGTGAAGTCAAACAATAAAGGTGTGTGAAGTCACAGAATGGAGGTGTGTGAACTCATAGAATGAAGGTGCATGCAGTCAAAGCATGGAGGTGTGTGAAGTCATCGAATAGAGGTGTGTGAAGTCATGGAATGGAGGTTTGTGAAGTCAGATGGAGTTGTGTGAAGTCATAGAATGGAGGTGTGTGAAGTCAGAATGGAGGTGTGTGAAGTCATAGAATGGAGGTGTGTGAAGTCAGAATGGAGGTGTGTGAACTCATAGAATGGAGGTGTGTGAAGTCACAATGCAGGTGTGCGAAGTCATAGAATGGAGGTGTTTAAGGTCATAGAATGGAGGTGTGTGAAGTCACAGAATGGAGGTGTGTGAAGTCATAGAATGGAGGTGTGTGAATTCACAGAATGGAGGTGTGTGCAGTCATAGAATGGAGGTATGTGAAGTCATAGAATTTAGGTGTGTGAAGTCATAGAATGGAGGTGTGTGAAGTCAGAGAATGGAGGTGTGTGAAATCTCAAAATGGAGGTGTGTGAACTCAGAATGGAGGTGTGTGAAGTCAGAATGGAGGTGTGTGAAGTCAGAATGGAGGTGTGTGAAGTCATAGAACGGAGGTGTGTGAATTCACAATGCATTTGTGTGAACTCATAGAATGGAGGTCTGTGAAGTCACAATGTAGGTGTGTGAAGTCACAGAATGGAGGTGTGTGAAGTCATAGAATGGAGGTGTGTGAAGTCACAGAATAGAGGTGTGTGAAGTCATATATTGGAGGTTTGTGAAGTCATAGAATGGAGGTGTGTGAAGTAATAGAATGGAGGTGTGTCAAGTCACAGATTGAAGGTGTGTGAAGTCACAGAATGGGGTGTGTGAACTCAGAATGGAGGTGTGTGAAGTCACAGAATGGAGGTGTGTGAAGTCATAGAATGGATGTTACTGAGGTAAGAATGAAGGTGTGTGAAGTCATAGTACGGAGGTGTGTGAAGTCAAAATAGTGTTGTGTGAAGTCATAGAATGGAGGTGTGTGAAGTCTCAGAATGGAGGTGTGTGAAGTCATATAATGGAGGTGTGTGAAGTCACAGAATGGAGGTGTGTGAAGTCAGAATGGAGTTGTGTGAAGTCATAGAATGGAGGTGTGTACAGTCAGAATGGAGGTGTGTGAAGTCATAGAATGGAGGTGTGTGAAGTCAGAATGGAGGTGTGTGAACTCAAAGAATGGAGGTGTGTGAAGTCACAATGGAGGTGTGTGAAGTCATAGAATGGAGGTGTGTGAAGTCACAGAATGGAGGTGTGTGAAGTCATAGAATGGAGCTGTGTGAAGTCAGATTGGGGGTGTGTGAAGTCACAGAATGGAGGTGTGTGAACTCAGAATGGAGGTGTGTGAAGTCACAGAATGGAGGTGTGTGAAGTGATAGAATGGAGGTGTGTGAAGTCATAGAATGGATGTGTGTGAAGTCATAATGGAGGTGTGTGAAGTCACAGAATTGAGGTGTGTGAAGTCATAGAATGGAGGTGTGTGAAGTCATAGAATGGAGGTGTGTAAAGTCATAGAATGGATGTTTGTTAAGGAAGAATGAAGGTGTGTTAAGTAATAGAATGGAGGTGTGTGAAGGCACAGAATGGAGGTGTGTGAAGTGATAGAATGGAGGTGTGTGAAGTCATAGAATGGATGTGTGTGAAGTCATAATGGAGGTGTGTGAAGTCACAGAATTGAGGTGTGTGAAGTCACAGAATGGAGGTGTGTGAAGTCATAGAATGGAGGTGTGTGAAGTCATAGAATGGAGGTGTGTAAAGTCATAGAATGGATGCTTGTTAAGTAAGAATGAAGGTGTGTTAAGTCATAGAATGGAGGTGTGTGAAGGCACAGAATGGAGGTGTGTAAAGACGTGGAATGGAGCTGTGTGGAGTCAGAATAGAGGTATGTGAAGTCACAGAATGGAGGTGTGTGAACTCAGAATGGAGGTGTGTGAAGTCACAGAATGGAGGTGTGTGGACTCAGAATGGAGGTGTGTGAAGTCACAGAATCTAGGTGTGTGAAGTCATAGAATGGGGGTGTGTGAAGTCATAGAATGTAGGTGTGGGAAATCATAATGTAGGCGTGTGAAATCACAGAAGTGAGGTGTGTGAAGTCACAGAACGGAGGTGTGTTAAGTCATAGAATGGAAGTGTGTGAAGTCTGAACGGAGGTGTGTGAACTGAGATTGGTGGTGTGGGAAGTCACAATGGAGGTGTGAGAAGTTATAGAATGGAGATGTGTGAAATCACAGAATGGAGGGGTGTGAAGTCAAAGACTGCAGGTGTGTGAAGTCATAGAATGGAGTTGTGTGAAGTCACAGAATGGAGGTGTGTGAATTAATAGAATGGAGGTGTGAGAAATCATAGAATGGAGGTGTGTGAAGTCACAGAATGGAGGTGTGTGAAGTAACAGAATGGAGGTGTGTGAACTCACAGAATGGAGGTGTGTGAACTCACAATGGAGGTGTGTGAAGTCAAAGAATGGAGGTGTGTGAAGTCATAGAAAGGAATTGTGTGAAGTCATAGAATGTAGGTGTGTGAAGTGAGAATTGAGGTGTGTGAAGTCAAGGAATTGAGGTGTGTGAACTCAGAATGGAGGTGTGTGAAGTCACAGAATGGAGGTTTGTGAAGTCATAGAATGGAGGTGTGTGAAGACATAGAATGGATGTTTCTGAAGTAAGAATGAAGGTGTGTGAAGTCATAGAATGGAGGTGTGTGAAGTCGTAGAATGGAGGTGTGTGAAGTCACAGAATGGAGGTGTGTGAAGTCAGAATGGAGTTGTGTAGTCATAGATTGGAGGTGGGTGAAGTCATAGAAAGAGGTGTGGGTAGTCATAGAGTGCAGGTGAGTGAAGTCACAGATTCGAGGTCTGTGAAATCATAGAATGGAGGTGTGTGATGTCAGATTGGAGGTTTTTGAAGTCAAAGAATGTAGGTGTGTGAAGTCATTGAATGGAGGTGTGTGAAGTCAAAGAATGGAGGTGTGTGAAATCAGAATGGAGGTGTATGACGTCATAGAATGGAGGTGTGTGAAGTCAGAATAGAGGTGTGTGATGTCATAGAATGGAGGTGTGTGAAGTCACAGAATGGAGCTGTGGGAAGTGACAGAATAGAGGCGTGTGACGTCACAGAATGAAGGTGTGTGAACTCAGAAATGAGGTGTGTAAAGGCACAGAATGGAGGTGTGTGAAGTCATAGAATTGAAGTGTGTGAAGTCATAGAATGGAGTTGTGTGAAGTCACAGAATGGACGTTATGAAATCATAGAATGGAGCTGTGTGAAGTCACAAAATTGAGGTGTTTGAAGTCATATATTGGAGGTGTGTGAAGTCAAAATGCATGTGTGAAGTCACAGAATGGAGGTTTGTGAAGTCATAGAATGGAGGTGTGTGAATGTTTCTGAAGTAAAAATGAAGGTGTGTGAAGTCATGGAATGGAGGTGTGTGAAGTCACAGAATGGAGGTGTGTGAAGTCAGAATGGAGGTGTGTAGTCATAGATTGGAGGTGGGTGAAGTCATAGAATGGAGGACTGTGAAGTCATAGAGTGCAGGTGAGTGAAGTCACAGATTCGAGGTCTGTGAAGTCATAGAATGGAGGTGTGTGATGTCAGAATGGAGGTGTGCAAAGTTATAGAATAGAGGTGTGTGAAGTCAGAATGGAGGTGTGTGAAGTCATAGATGGAGTTGTGTGAAGTCATAGTATGGAGGTGTGTGAAATCATAGAATGGAGTTTTGTGAAGTCACAGAATGGAGCTGTGTGAATTCAGAATGGAGGTGTGTGATGTCATATAATGGAGGTGTGTGAAGTCAGAATGGAAGTGTGTGAACTAACAGAATGGAGGTGTGTAAAGTAAGAATGAAGGTGTGTGAAGTCATAGAATGGAGGTGTGTCAACTCAGAATTTAGGTGTGTGAAGTCAAAGAATGGAGGTGTGTGAAGTCATAGAATGGAGGTGTGTGAAGTCATAGAATGGAGGTGTGTGAAGTCACAGAATGGAGGTGTGTGAATTCAGAATGGAGGTGTGTAGTCATAGATTGGAGGTGGGTGAATTCATAGAAAGGAGGTGTGGGAAGTCATAGAATGGAGGAGTGGGAAATCATAGAGTGCAGGTGAGTGAAGTCACAGATTCGAGGTCTGTGAAATCATAGAATGGAGGTGGGTGATGTCAGATTTGAAGTGTGTGAAGTCATGGAATGTAGATGTGTGAAGTCATAGAATGGAGTATTGTGAAGTCACCGAAGGGAGGTTTGTGAAGTCATAGAATAGAGGTATGAGAAATCAAATTAGAGGGGTGTGAAGTCGGAGAATGGAGGTGTGTGAAGTCATAGAATGGAGGTGGGTGAAGTCATAGAATGGAGGTGTGTGAAGTCACAGAAAGAAGGTGTGTGAAGTCAGAATGGAGGTGTGTGAAGTCATAGAATGGAGGTGTGTGAAGTCAGAATGGAGGTGTGTGAACTCATAGAATGGAGGTGTGTGACGTAACAATGGAAGTGTGTGAAGTCATAGAATGGAGGTGTGTGAAGTCACAGAATGGAGGTTTGTGAAGTCATAGAATGGAGGTATGTGAAGTCACAGAATAGAGGTGTGTAAAGTCATGGAATGGAGGTGTGTGAAGTTATAGATTGGATGTTTGTAAAGTAAGAATGAAGGTGTGTGAAGTCATAGAATGGAGGTCTGTGATGTCAAAGAATGGAGGTGTGTGAAGTCATAGAATGGAGCTGTGTGAAGTCAGAATGGAGGTGTGTGAAGTCACAGAATGGAGGTGTGTCAACTCAGAATTTAGGTGTGTGAAGTCAAAGAATGGAGGTTTGTGGAGTCATAGAATGGTGGTGTGTGAAGTCATAGAATGGAGCTCTGTGAAGTTACAGAATGGAGGTGTGGGAAGTCACAGAATGGAGGTGTGTGAAGTCAGAATGAAGGTATGTAGTCATAGATAGGAGGTGGGTGAATTCATAGAAAGGAGGTGTGGGAAGTCATAGAATGGAGGTGTGTGAAGTCACAGAATGGAGCTGTGTGAAGTCATAGATGGAGGTGTGTGAAGTCATAGTATGGAGATATGTGAAACCATAGAATGGAGTTTTGTGAAGTCACAGAATGAAGTTGTGTGAGTCAGCATTGAGGTGTGTGAAGTTATGGAATGTAGATGTGTGAAGTCATAGAATGGAGTATTGTGAAGTCACCGAAGGGAGGTTTGTGAAGTCATAGAATGGAGGTATGAGAAATCAAATTAGAGGGGTGTGAAGTCGGAGAATGGAGGTGTGTGGTCATAGAATGCAGGTGGGTGAAGTCATAGAATGGAGGTGTGTGAATTCATATTGGAGGTGTGTGAAATCATAGAATGGAGGTGTGTCAACTCAGAAAGGAGGTGTGTGAAGTCATAGAATGGAGGTGAGTGAAATCATAAAATGGAGGTGTGTGAAGTCATAGAATGTAGGTGTGTGACGTCACAATGGAAGTTTGTGAAGTCATAGAATGGAGGTGTGTGAAGTCACAGAATGGAGGTGTGTGAAGTCATACAATGGAGGTGTGTGAAGTCAGTATGGAGGTGTGGGAAGTCACAGAATGTAGGTGTGTGAACTCAGAATGGAGGTGTGTGAAGTCATAGATGGAGGTGTGTAAAGTCATAGTATGGAGATATGTGAAATCATAGAATGGAGTTTTGTGAAGTCACAATATGGAGTTGTGTGAGTCAGAATTGAAGTGTGTGAAGTCATAGAATATAGATGTGTGAAGTCATAGAATGGAGTATTGTGAAGTCACCGAAATGAGGTTTGTGAAGTCATAGAATGGAGGTATGATAAATCAAATTAGAGGGGTGTGAAGTCGGAGAATGGAGGTGTGTGAAGTCATAGAATGGAGGTGTGTGAAGTCATTGAATGGAGGTTTTTGAAGTCACTGAATGGACGGGTTTAAAGTCATAGAATGGAGGTGTGTGAAGTTAGAGAATTGAGCTGTTTGAAGTCATATATTGGAGGTGTGTGAAGTCAAAATGGATGTGTGAAGTCATAGAATGTAGGTGTGTGAAGTCATAGAATGGAGGTGTGTGAAGTCACAGAATGGAGGTGTGTGAACTCAGAATGGAGGTGTGTGAAGTCACAGAATGGAGGTGTGTGAAGTCATAGAATGGAAGTGTGTGAAGTCATAGAATGCACGTGTGGGAAGTAAGAATGGAGGTGTGTTAAGTCACCGAATGGAGTTTTGTGAACTCAGTATGGAGGTGTGTGAAGTCACAGAATGGAGGTTTGTGAAGTCATAGATGGAGGTGTGTGACGTCATAGAATGGATGTTTCTGAAGTAAGAATGAAGGTGTGTGAAGTCATAGAATGGAGGTGTGTGAAGTCACTGAATGGAAGTGTGTGAAGTCAGAATGGAGGTGTGAAGTCATAGAATGAAGGTGGGTGAAGTCATAGAAAGGAGGTGTGGGAAGTCATAGAATGGAGGTATGAGAAATCAAATTAGAGGGATGTGAATTCGGAGAATGGAGGTGTGTGAAGTCATAGAATGGAGGTGGGTGAAGTCATTGAATGGAGGTTTGTGAATTCAGATTGGAGGTGTGTGAAGTCATAGAATGGAGGTGTGCCAACTCAAAAAGGAGGTGTGTGAAGTCATAGAATGGAGGTGACTGAAGTCATAGAATGGAGGTGTGTGAAATCATAGAATGGAGGTGTGTGAAGTCACAGAATTTAGGTGTGTGAAGTCAGAATGGAGGTGTGTGAGGTCAGAATGGAGGTGTGTTTAGTCATAGAATGGAGGTGTGTGAAGTCGCAATGCAGGTGTGTGAACTCATAGAATGGAGGTGTGTGAACTCAGAATGGAGGATGTGTGTAGTCACAGAAAGGAGGTTTCTGAAGTCCTAGAATGGAGGTGTGTGAAGTCATAGAATGGAGGTTTCTGAAGTAAGAATGAAAGTGTGTGAAGTCATAGAATGGAGGTGTGTGAAGTCAGAATGGAGGTGTGTGAAGTCATAGAATGGAGGTGTGTGAAGTCAGAATGGAGGTGTGTGAAGTCATAGAATGGAGGTGTGTGAAGTCAGAATGGAGGTGTGTGAAGTCATAGAACTGAGGTGTGTGAAGTCAAAGAATGGAGGTGTGTGAGTCAGAATGGAGGTGTGTAGTCATAGATTGGAGGTGGGTGAAGTCATAGAAAGGAGGTGTAGGAAGTCATAGAATGGAGGAGTGTGAAGTCATAGAGTGCAGGTGAGTGAAGTCACAGATTCGAGGTCTGTGAAATCATAGAATGGAGGTGTGTGATGTCAGATTGGATGTGTGTGAAGTCAAAGAATGTATGTGTGTGAAGTCATTGAATGGAGGTGTGTGAAGTCAGAATTGAGGTGTGCGAAGTCATAGAATGGAGGTGTTTGAAGTCAGAATAGAGGTGTGTGAAGTCACAGAATGGAGGTGTGTGAAGTCACAGAATGAAGGTGTAGGAAGTCGCAAAATGGAGGTGAGTTACGTCACAGAAAGGAGGTGTGTGAACTCAGAATGGAGGTGTGTAAAGTCACAGAATGGAGGTGTGTGAAGTCATGGAATGGAAGTGTGTGAAGTCATAGAATGGAACTGTGTGAAGTCACAGAATGGACGGTATGAAGTCATAGAATAGAGGTGTGTGAAGTCACAGAATTGAGGTGTTTGAAGTCATATATTGGAGGTGTGTGAAGGCAAAATGCATGTGTGAAGTTACAGAATGGAAGTTTGTGAAGTCATATAATGGAGGTGTGTGAACTCATAGAATGGATGTTTCTGAAGTAAAAATGAAGGTGTGTGAAGTCATATAATGGAGCTGTGTGAAGTCACAGAATGGAGGTTTGTGAAGTCAGAATGGAGGTGTGTAGTCATAGATTGGAGGTGGGTGAATTCATAGAAAGGAGGTGTGGAAAGTCATAGAATGGAGGAGTGTGAAGTCATAGAGTGCAGGTGAGTGAAGTCACAGATTCGAGGTCTGTGAAGTCACAGAATGGAGGTGTGTGATGTCAGAATGGAAGTGTGCGAAGTCATAGAATAGAGGTGTGTGAAGTCAGAATGGAGGTGTGTTAAGTCATAGATGGAGTTGTGTGAAGTCATAGTATGGAGGTGTTTGAAATCATAGAATGGAGTTTTGTGAAGTCACAGAATTCAGCTTTGTGAATTCAGAATGGAGGTGTGTGAAGTCATAGAATGGAGGTGTGTGAAGTGACAGAATGGAGGTGTGTAAAGTCATAGAATTGAGGTGTGTGAAGTTATAGAATGGATGTTTGTAAAGTAAGAATGAAGGTGTGTGAAGTCATAGAATGTAGGTGTGTGACGTCAAAGAATGGAGATGTGTGAAGTCATAAAATGGAGCTGTGTGAAGTCAGAATGGAGGTGTGTGAAGTCACATAATGGAGGTGTGTCAACTCAGAATTTAGGTGTATGAAGTCAAAGAATGGAGGTGTGTGAAGTCATAGAATGGAGGTGTGTGAAGTCATAGAATGGAGGTGTGTGAAGTCATAGAATGGAGGTGTGTGAAGTCATATAATGGATGTTTCTGAAGTAAAAATGAAGGTGTGTGAAGTCATAGAATGGAGGTGTGTGAAGTCACAGAATGGAGGTGTGTGAAGTCAGAATGGAGGTGAGTAGTCGTAGATTGGAGGTGGGTGAAGTCATAGAAAGAAGGTGTGGGAAGTCATAGAATGGAGGAGTATGAAGTCACAGAATGGAGGTGTGTCAACTCAGATTGGAGGTGTGTGAAGTCAGAATGGAGGTGTGTGAACTCATAGAATGGAGGGGTGTGAAGTCACAGAATGGAAGTGTGTGAAGTCATAGAATGAAGGTGTGTGAAGTCACAGAATGGAGGTGTGTGAACTCAGAGAATGGAGGTGTGTGACGTCAAAGAATGGAGGTGTGCAAAGTCATAGAATGGAGCTGTGTGAAGTCAGAATGGAGGTGTGTGAAGTCACAGAATGGAGGTGTGTCAACTCAGAATTTAGGTGTGTGAAGTCAAAGAATGGATGTGTGTGAAGTCATAGAATGCAGGTGTGTGAGTCATAGAATAGAGGTGTGTGAAGTCAGAATGGAGGTGTGTGATGTCACAGAATTGAGGGGTGTGAACACAGAATGGAGGTGTGTGAAGTCATAGAATGGAGGTGTGTGAAGTCATAGAATGGAGGTGTGTGAAGTCATAGAATGGAGGTGTGTGAAGTCATAGAATGGAGGTGTGTGAAGTCACAGAATGGAGGTGTGTGAAATCAGAATGGAGGTATGAAGTCATAGAATGGAGGTGGGTGAAGTCATAGAATGGAGGTGTGTGAAATCATAGAATGGATGTATGTGAAGTCACAGAATGGAGGTGTGTGACGTCACAGAATGGAGGTGTGTGAACTCAGAATGGAGGTGTGTAAAGTCACAGAATGGAGTTGTGTGAAGTCATAGAATGGAAGTGTGTGAAGTCATAGAATGGAGGTGTGTGGAGTCACAGAATGGAGGGTATGAAGGCATAGAATGGAGGTGTGTGAAGTCACAGAATTGAGGTGTTTGAAGTCATATATTGGAGGTGTGTGAAGTAAAAGTGGATGTGTGAAGTCATAGAATGGAGGTGTGTGAAATCATAGAATGAGGGTGTGTGAGGTCATAGAATAGAGGTGTGTGAAGTCACAGAATGGAGGTGTGTGAACTCATAAAATGGAGGTGTGTGAAGTCATAGAATGGAGGTGTGTGTAGTCAGAATGGAGGTGTGTGAAGTCATAGAATGGAGGTGTGTGAACTCATAGAATGGAGGTGTGTGACGTCACAATGGAAGTGTGTCAAGTAATAGAATGGAGGTGTGTGAAGTCAGAGAATGGAGGTGTGAGAAGTCAAAATGGAGGTGTGTGACGTCACAAAATGGAAGTGTGTGAAGTCATAGAATGGAGGTGTGTGAAGTCATAGCATGGAGGTATGTGAAATCATAGAATGTAAGTGTGTGAAGTCATAGAATGGAGGTGTGTGAAGTCACAGAATTGAGGTGTCTGAAGTCATATATTACAGGTGTGTGAAGTCAAAATGGATGTGTGAAGTCATTGAATGGAGGTGTGTGAAATCATAGAATGGAGGTGTGTGAAGTCATAGAATGGAGGTGTGTGAAGTCACAGAATGGAGGTGTGTGAAGGCACAGAATGGAGGTGTGTGAAGTCATAGAATGGAAGTGTGTGAAATCATAGAATGAGGTGTGTGAAGTTAGAATGGAGGTGTGGGAAGTCACCGAATGGTGGTAGGTGAACCCCGAATGGAGGTGTGTGAAGTCACAGAATGGAGGATTGCGAAGTCATAGAATGGAGGTGTGTGAAGCAAAATTGTGGTGTGTGAACTCATAGAATGGATGTGTGTGAACTAATAAAATGGAGGTGTGTGAAGTCGTGGAATGGAGGTGTGTGAAGTCAAAGAATGGAGGTGTGTGAAGGCAAACAAGGGTGGTGTGTGAAGTCAGAGAACGGAGGTGTGTGAAGTCACAGAATTGAAGTGTGTGAAGTCAAAAGGGAGGTGTGTGAAGTCAAAGAATGGAGGTGTGTGAAGTCACAGAATGGAGGTGTGTGAAATCAAAATGGTCGTGTGTGAATGCACAAATGGAGGAGTGTGAAGTCACAGAATGTAGGTGTGTGAAGTCAAAATGGAGCTGTGTGAAGTCAAAGAATGGAGGTGTGTGAACTCATAGAATGGAGGTGTATGAAGTCATGGAATGGAGGTTTGTGAAGTCAAACATTGGAAGTGTGGGAAGTTACAGAAAAAAGATGTGTGAAGTCCTAGAATGGAGGTGTGTGAAGTCATAGAATGGAGGTGTGTGAGGTCATAGAATGGAGGTGTGTGAAGTCATAGAATGGAAGTGTGTGAAGTCATAGAATGGAATTGTGTGAAGTCATAGAATGGAGGTGTGTGAAGTCACAGAATGGAGGTGTGTAGTCATAGATTTGAGGTGGGTGAAGTCATAGAAAGGAGGTGAGGGAAGTCATAGAATGGAGGAATGTGAAGTCATCGAGTGCAGCTGAGTGAAGTCACAGATTCGAGGTCTGTGAAGTCATAGAATGGAGGTGTGTGATGTCAGAATTGAGGTGTGCGAAGTCATAGAATAGAGGTGTGTGAAGTCAGAATGGAGGTGTGTGAAGTCATAGATGGAGTTGTGTGAAGTCATTGTATGGAGGTGTTTGAAATCATAGAATGGAGTTTTGTGAAGTCACAGAATTCAGCTTTGTGAGTTCAGAATGGAGGTGTGTGAACTAATAGAATGGAGGTGTGTGAAGTCAGAATGGAGGTGTGTGAACTCATAGAATGGAGGTGTGTGACGTCACAATGGAAGTTTGTGAAGTCATAGAATGGAGGTGTATGAAGTCATAGAATGGAGGTATGTGAAGTCACCGAATGGAGGTTTGTGAAGTCATAGAATGGAGGTATGTGAAGTCAAATTGGAGGGGTGTGAAGTCGGAGAATGGAGGTGTGTGAAGTCACAGAATGGAGGTGGGTGAAGTCACAGAATGGAGGTGTGTGAAGTCATAGAATGGAGGTGTGGGAAATCACAGAATGGACGGGTATGAAGTCATATATTTTAGGTGTGTGAAGTCAAAATGGATGTGTGAAATCGTAGAATGGAGGTGTGTGAAGTCATAGAATGGAGGTGTGTGAAGTCACAGAATGGAGGTGTGTGAAGTCACAGAATGGAGGTGTGTGAAGTCATAGAATGGAAGTGTGTGAAATCATAGAATGAGGTGTGTGAAGTCAGAATGGAGGTGTGTGAAGTCACCGAATGGTGGTGGGTGAACTCCGAATGGAGGTGTGTGAAGTCACAGAATGGAGGTTTGCGAAGTCATAGAATGGAGGTGTGTGAAGACAAAATTGTGGTGCGTGAACTCATAGAATGGATGTGTGTGAACTAATAGAATGGAGGTGTGTGAAGTCGTGGAATGGAGATGTGTGAAGTCAAAGAATGGAGGTGTGTGAAGGCAAACAAGGGTGGTGTGTGAAGTCACAGAATGGAGGTGTGTGAAGTCACAGAATTGAAGTGTGTGAAGTCAAAACGGAGGTGTGTGAAGTCAAAGAATGGAGGTGTGTGAAGTCACAGAATGGAGGTGTGTGAAATCAAAATGGTCGTGTGTGAAGTCACAAATGGAGGTGTGTGAAGTCACAGAATGTAGGTGTGTGAAGTCAAAATGGAGGTGTGTGAAGTCAAAGAATGGAGGTGTGTGAACTCATAGAATGGAGGTGTGTGAAGTCATGGAATGGAGGTTTGTGAACTCAAACATTGGAAGTGTGGGAAGTTACAGAAAGAAGATGTGTGAAGTCCTAGAATGGAGGTGTGTGAAGTCATAGAATGGAGCTGTGTGAAGTCATTGAATGGAAGTGTGTGAAGTCATAGAATGGAGGTGTGTGAAGTCCTAGAATGGAGGTGTGTGAAGTCAGAATGCAGGTGTGGGAAGTCCTAGATTGGAGGTGTGTGAAGTCATAGAATGGAGGTGGGTGAAGTCATAGAATGGAATTGTGTGAAGTCATAGAATGGAGGTGTGGGAAGTCACAGAATGGAGGTGTGGGAAGTCACAGACTGGAGGTGTGTGATGTCACAGAATGGAGGTGTGTGAACTCAGAAAGGAGGTGTGTAAAGTCACAGAATGGAGGTGGGTGAATCATAGAATGGAAGTGTGTGAAATCACAGAATGGAGGTGTGTGAGGTCACAGAATTGACGGTATGAAGTCATAGAATGGAGGTGTGTGAAGTTACAGAATTGAGGTGTGTGAAGTCATAGAATGGAGGTGTGTGACGTCAAAGAATGGAGGTGTGCAAATTCATAAAATGGAGCTGTGTGAAGTCAGAATGGAGGTGTGTGAAGTCACAGAATGGAGGTGTGTCAACTCAGAATTTAGGTGTGTGAAGTCAAAGAATGGAGGTGTGTGAAGTCATAAAATGGAGGTGTGTGAAGTCATGGAATGGAAGTGTGTGAAGTCACACAATGGAAGTGTGTGAAGTCACAGAATGGAGGTGTGTGAAGTCACAGAATGGAGGTGTGTGACTCAGAATGGAGGTTTGTGAAGTCACAGAATGGAGGTGTGTGAAGTCATAGAATGGAAGTGTGTGAAGTCATAGAATGGAGGTGTGTGAAGTCAGAATGGAGATATGTGAAGTCACCGAATGGAGGTTTGTGAAGTCATAGAATGGATGTATGTGAAGTCATAGAATGGATGTTTCTGAAGTAAAAATGAAGGTGTGTGAAGTCATAGAATGGAGGTGTGTGAAGTCACAGAATGGAGGTGTGTGAAGTCAGAATGGAGGTTGTAGTCATAGATTGGAGGTGGGTGAAGTCATAGAAAGAAGGTTTGGGAAGTCATAGAATGGAGGAGTATGAAGTCATAGAGTGCAGGTGAGTGAAGTTACAGATTCGAGGTCTGTGAAGTCATAGAATGGAGGTGTGTGAAGTCAGAATGGAGGTGTGTGAAGTCATAGAATGGAGTTGTGTGAAGTCATAGTATGGAGGTGTGTGAAATCATAGAATGGAGTTTTGTGAAGTCACAGAATGGAGCTGTGTGAATTCAGAATGGAGGTGTGTGAAGGCATAGAATGGAGGTGTGTGAAGTCAGAATGGAGGTGTTTGAACTCATAGAATGGAGGTGTGTGAAGTCACAGAATGGAAGTGTGTGAAGTCATAGAATGGAGGTGTGTGAAGTCACAGAATGGAGGTGTGTGAAATCATAGAATGGAGGTATGTGAAGTCACAGAATGGAGGTGTGTAAAGTCATAGAATGAAGTTGTGTGAAGTTATAGAATGGATGTTTGTAATGTAATAATATAGGTGTGTGAAGTCATAGAATGGAGGTGTGTGACGTCAAAGAATGGCGGTGTGCAAATTCATAGAATGGAGCTGTGTGAAGTCAGAATGGAGGTGTGTGAAGTCACAGAATGGAGGTGTGTCAACTCAGAATTTAGGTGTGTGAACTCAAAGAATGGAGGTGTGTGAAGGCATAGAATGCAGGTGTGTGAAGTCATAGAATGGAGGTGTGTGAAGTCAGAATGGAGGTGTGTGAAGTCACAGAATGGAGGTGTGTGAAGTTATAAAATGGAGGTGTGTGAAGTCATAGAATGGAAGTGTGTGAAGTCACAAAATGGAGGTGTGTGAAGTCCCTGAATGGAGGTGTGTGAAGTCACAGAATGGAGCTGTGTGAACTCAGAATGGAGGTTTGTGAAGTCACAGAATGGAGGTGTGTGAAGTCATAGAATGGAAGTCTGTGAAGTCATAGAATGGAGGTGTGTGAAGTCAGAATGGAGATGTGTGAAGTCACCGAATGGAGTTGTGTGAACTCAGAATGGAGGTGTGTGAAGACACAGAATGGAGGTTTGTGAAGTCATAGAATGGAGGTGTGTGAGGTCATAGAATGGATGTTTCTGAAGGAAAAATTAAGGTGTGTGAAGTCATAGAATGGAGGTGTGTGAAGTCACAGAATGGAAGTGTGTGAAGTCAGAATGGAGGTGTGTAGTCATAGATTGGAGGTGGGTGAAGTCATAGAAAGGAGGTGAGGGAAGTCATAGAATGGAGGAATGTGAAGTCATCGAGTGCAGGTGAGTGAAGTCACAGATTCGAGGTCTGTGAAGTCATAAATAGAGGTGTGTGATGTCAGAATTGAGGTGTGCGAAGTCATAGAATAGAGGTGTGTGAAGTCAGAATGGAGGTGTGTGAAGTCATAGATGGAGTTGTGTGAAGTCATTGTATGGAGGTGTTTGAAATCATAGAATGGAGTTTTGTGAAGTCACAGAATTCAGCTTTGTGAATTCAGAATGGAGGTGTGTGAACTAATAGAATGGAGGTGTGTGAAGTCAGAATGGAGGTGTGTGAACTCATAGAATGGAGGTGTGTGACGTCACAATGGAAGTGTGTGAACTCAGAATGGAGGTGTGTGAAGTCACAGAATGGAGGTTTGTGAAGTCATAGAATGGAGGTGTGTGAGGTCATAGAATGGATGTTTCTGAAGGAAAAATTAACGTGTGTGAAGTCATAGAATGGAGGTGTGTGAAGTCACAGAATGGAGGTGTATGAAGTCATAGAATGGAGGTATGTGAAGTCACCGAATGGAGGTTTGTGAAGTCATAGAATGGAGGTATGTGAAGTCAAATTGGAGGGGTGTGAAGTCGGAGAATGGAGGTGTGTGAAGTCACAGAATGGAGGTGGGTGAAGTCACAGAATGGAGGTGTGTGAAGTCATAGAATGGAGGTGTGTGAAATCACAGAATGGACGGGTATGAAGTCATATATTTTAGGTGTGTGAAGTCAAAATGGATGTGTGAAATCATAGAATGGAGGTGTGTGAAGTCATAGAATGGAGGTGTGTGAAGTCACAGAATGGAGGTGTGTGAAGTCACAGAATGGAGGTGTGTGAAGTCATAGAATGGAAGTGTGTGAAATCATAGAATGAGGTGTGTGAAGTCAGAATGGAGGTGTGTGAAGTCACCGAATGGTGGTGGGTGAACTCCGAATGGAGGTGTGTGAAGTCACAGAATGGAGGTTTGCGAAGTCAGAGAATGGAGGTGTGTGAATACAAAATTGTGGTGCGTGAACTCATAGAATGGATGTGTGTGAACTTATAGAATGGAGGTGTGTGAAGTCGTGGAATGGAGGTGTGTGAAGTCAAAGAATGGAGGTGTGTGAAGGCAAACAAGGGTGGTGTGTGAAGTCACAGAATGGAGGTGTGTGAAGTCACAGAATGGAAGTGTGTGAAGTCAAAATGTAGGAGTGTGAAGTCACAGAATGGAGGTGTGTGAAGTCACAGAATGGAGGTGTGTGAAATCAAAATGGTCGTGTGTGAAGTCACAAATGGAGGTGTGTGAAGTCACAGAATGTAGGTGTGTGAAGTCAAAATGGAGGTGTGTGAAGTCAAAGAATGGAGGTGTGTGAACTCATAGAATGGAGGTGTGTGAAGTCATGGAATGGAGGTTTGTGAAGTCAAACATTGGAAGTGTGGGAAGTTACAGAAAGAAGATGTGTGAAGTCCTAGAATGGAGGTGTGTGAAGTCAGAATGCAGGTGTGGGAAGTCCTAGAATGGAGGTGTGTGAAGTCCTAGAATGGAGCTGTGTGAAGTCATAGAATGGAAGTGTGTGAAGTCATAGAATGGAGGTGTGTGAAGTCCTAGAATGGAGGTGTGTGAAGTCAGAATGCAGGTGTGGGAAGTCCTAGATTGGAGGTGTGTGAAGTCATAGAATGGAGGTGGGTGAAGTCATAGAATGGAATTGTGTGAAGTCATAGAATGGAGGTGTGTGAAGTCACAGAATGGAGGTGTGGGAAGTCACAGACTGGAGGTGTGTGATGTCACAGAATGGAGGTGTGTGAACTCAAAATGGAGGTGTGTAAAGTCACAGAATGTAGGTGGGTGAATTATAGAATGGAAGTGTGTGAAGTCATAGAATGGAGGTGTGTGAGGTCACAGAATTGACGGTATGACGTAATAGAATGGAGGTGTGTGAAGTTACAGAATTGAGGTGTGTGAAGTCATAGAATGGAGGTGTGTGATTCAAAGAATGGAGGTGTGCAAAATCATAGAATGGAGCTGTGTGAAGTCAGAATGGAGGTGTGTGAAGTCACAGAATGGAGGTGTGTCAACTCAGAATTTAGGTGTGTGAAGTCAAAGAATGGAGGTGTGTGAAGTCATAAAATGGAGGTGTGTGAAGTCATGGAATGGAAGTGTGTGAAGTCACACAATGGAGGTGTGTGAAGTCACAGAATGGAGGTGTGTGAAGTCACAGAATGGAGGTGTGTGACTCAGAATGGAGGTTTGTAAAGTCACAGAATGGAGGTGTGTGAAGTCATAGAATGGAAGTGTGTGAAGTCATAGAATGGAGGTGTGTGAAGTCAGAATGGAGATATGTGAAGTCACCGAATGGAGGTTTGTGAAGTCATAGAATGGAGGTATGTGAAGTCATAGAATGGATGTTTCTGAAGTAAAAATGAAGGTGTGTGAACTCATAGAATGGAGGTGTGTGAAGTCACAGAATGGAGGTGTGTGAAGTCAGAATGGAGGTGTGCAGTCATAGATTGGAGGTCGTGAATTCATAGAAAGAAGGTGTGGGAAATCATAGAATGGAGGAGTATGAAGTCATAGATTGCAGGTGAGTGAAGTCACATATTCGAGGTCTGTGAAGTCATAGAATGGAGGTGTGTGAAGTCAGAATGGAGGTGTGTGAAGTCATAGAATGGAGTTGTGTGAAGTCATAGTATGGAGGTGTGTGAAATCATAGAATGGAGTTTTGTGAAGTCACAGAATGGACCTGTGT
This sequence comes from Megascapheus bottae, assembly GCA_024803745.1. NCBI lineage: Eukaryota > Metazoa > Chordata > Mammalia > Rodentia > Geomyidae > Megascapheus > Megascapheus bottae. The sequence goes on along the minus strand of JANJXV010001826.1, from coordinate 35,908 downwards.
GAATTCAGAATGGAGGTGTGTGAAGTCATAGAATGGAGGTGTGTGAAGTCAGAATGGAGGTGTTTGAACTCATAGAATGGAGGTGTGTGAAGTCACAGAATGGAAGTGTGTGAAGTCATAGAATGGAGGTGTGTGAAGTCACAGAATGGAGGTGTGTGAAATCATAGAATGGAGGTATGTGAAATCACAGAATGGAGGTGTGTAAAGTCATAGAATGAAGTTGTGTGAAGTTATAGAATGGATGTTTGTAATGTAATAATATAGGTGTGTGAAGTCATAGAATGGAGGTGTGTGACGTCAAAGAATGGAGGTGTGCAAATTCATAGAATGGAGCTGTGTGAAGTCAGAATGGAGGTGTGTGAAGTCACAGAATGGAGGTGTGTCAACTCAGAATTTAGGTGTGTGAAGTCAAAGAATGGAGGTGTGTGAAGTCATAGAATGCAGGTGTGTGAAGTCATAGAATGGAGGTGTGTGAAGTCAGAATGGAGGTGTGTGAAGTCACAGAATTGAGGTGTGTAAACACAGAATGGAGGTGTGTGAAGTCAAAGAATGGAAGTGTGTGAAGTCATAGAATGGAGGTGTGTGAAGTCAGAATGGAGGTGTGTGAAGTCACAGAATTGAGGTGTGTGAACACAGAATGGAGGTGTGTGAAGTCAGAATGGAGATGTGTGAAGTCACCGAATGGAGGTTTGTGAAGTCATAGAATGGAGGTGTGTGAAGTCATAGAATGTATGTTTGTGAAGTAAGAATGAAGGTGTGTGAAGTCATAGAATGGAGGTGTGTGAAGTCACAGAATGGAGGTGTGTGAAGTCATAGACTTGAGGTGTGTGAAGTCATAGAATGGAGGTGTGTGAAGTCATATAATGAAGGTGTGTGAAGTCACAGAATGGAGGTGTGTGAAGTCAATATGGAGGTATGAAGTCATAGAATGGAGGTGGGTGAAGTCATAGAATGGAGGTGTGTGACATCATAGAATGGAGTTGTGTGAAGTCACAGAATGGAGGTGTGTGACGTCACAGAATGGAGGTGTGTGAACTCAGAATGGAGGTGTGTAAAGTCACAGAATGGAGGTGTGTGAAGACAGAATGGAGATATGTGAAGTCACCGAATGCAGGTTTGTGAAGTCATAGAATGGAGGTATGTGAAGTCATAGAATGGATGTTTCTGAAGAAAAAATGAAGGTATGTGAAGTCATAGAATGGAGGTGTGTGAAGTCACAGAATGGAGGTGTGTGAAGTCAGAATGGAGGTGTGTAGTCATAGATTGGAGGTGGGTGAAGTCATAGAAAGAAGGTGTGGGAAGTCATAGAATGGAGGAGTATGAAGTCATAGAGTGCAGGTGAGTGAAGTCACAGATTCGAGGTCTGTGAAGTCATAGAATGGAGGTGTGTGAAGTCAGAATGGAGGTGTGTGAAGTCATAGATGGAGTTGTGTGAAGTCATAGTACGGAGGTGTGTGAAATCATAGAATGGAGTTTTGTGAAGTCACAGAATGGAGCTGTGTGAATTCAGAATGGAGGTGTGTGAAGTCATAGAATGGAGGTGTGTGAAGTCAGAATGGAGGTGTTTGAACTCATAGAATGGAGGTGTGTGAAGTCACAGAATGGAAGTGTGTGAAGTCATAGAATGGAGGTGTGTGAAGTCACAGAATGGAGGTGTGTGAAATCATAGAATGGAGGTATGTGAAGTCACAGAATGGAGGTGTGTAAAGTCATAGAATGAAGTTGTGTGAAGTTATAGAATGGATGTTTGTAATGTAATAATATAGGTGTGTGACTTCATAGATTGGAGGTGTGTGACGTCAAAGAATGGAGGTGTGCAAATTCATAAAATGGAGCTGTGTGAAGTCAGAATGGAGGTGTGTGAAGTCACAGAATGGAGGTGTGTCAACTCAGAATTTAGGTGTGTGAAGTCAAAGAATGGAGGTGTGTGAAGTCATAAAATGGAGGTGTGTGAAGTCATGGAATGGAAGTGTGTGAAGTCACACAATGGAAGTGTGTGAAGTCACAGAATGGAGGTGTGTGAAGTCACAGAATGGAGGTGTGTGACTCAGAATGGAGGTTTGTGAAGTCACAGAATGGAGGTGTGTGAAGTCATAGAATGGAAGTGTGTGAAGTCATAGAATGGAGGTGTGTGAAGTCAGAATGGAGATATGTGAAGTCACCGAATGGAGGTTTGTGAAGTCATAGAATGGATGTATGTGAAGTCATAGAATGGATGTTTCTGAAGTAAAAATGAAGGTGTGTGAAGTCATAGAATGGAGGTGTGTGAAGTCACAGAATGGAGGTGTGTGAAGTCAGAATGGAGGTTGTAGTCATAGATTGGAGGTGGGTGAAGTCATAGAAAGAAGGTTTGGGAAGTCATAGAATGGAGGAGTATGAAGTCATAGAGTGCAGGTGAGTGAAGTTACAGATTCGAGGTCTGTGAAGTCATAGAATGGAGGTGTGTGAAGTCAGAATGGAGGTGTGTGAAGTCATAGAATGGAGTTGTGTGAAGTCATAGTATGGAGGTGTGTGAAATCATAGAATGGAGTTTTGTGAAGTCACAGAATGGAGCTGTGTGAATTCAGAATGGAGGTGTGTGAAGGCATAGAATGGAGGTGTGTGAAGTCAGAATGGAGGTGTTTGAACTCATAGAATGGAGGTGTGTGAAGTCACAGAATGGAAGTGTGTGAAGTCATAGAATGGAGGTGTGTGAAGTCACAGAATGGAGGTGTGTGAAATCATAGAATGGAGGTATGTGAAGTCACAGAATGGAGGTGTGTAAAGTCATAGAATGAAGTTGTGTGAAGTTATAGAATGGATGTTTGTAATGTAATAATATAGGTGTGTGAAGTCATAGAATGGAGGTGTGTGACGTCAAAGAATGGCGGTGTGCAAATTCATAGAATGGAGCTGTGTGAAGTCAGAATGGAGGTGTGTGAAGTCACAGAATGGAGGTGTGTCAACTCAGAATTTAGGTGTGTGAACTCAAAGAATGGAGGTGTGTGAAGGCATAGAATGCAGGTGTGTGAAGTCATAGAATGGAGGTGTGTGAAGTCAGAATGGAGGTGTGTGAAGTCACAGAATGGAGGTGTGTGAAGTTATAAAATGGAGGTGTGTGAAGTCATAGAATGGAAGTGTGTGAAGTCACAAAATGGAGGTGTGTGAAGTCCCTGAATGGAGGTGTGTGAAGTCACAGAATGGAGCTGTGTGAACTCAGAATGGAGGTTTGTGAAGTCACAGAATGGAGGTGTGTGAAGTCATAGAATGGAAGTGTGTGAAGTCATAGAATGGAGGTGTGTGAAGTCAGAATGGAGATGTGTGAAGTCACCGAATGGAGTTGTGTGAACTCAGAATGGAGGTGTGTGAAGACACAGAATGGAGGTTTGTGAAGTCATAGAATGGAGGTGTGTGAGGTCATAGAATGGATGTTTCTGAAGGAAAAATTAAGGTGTGTGAAGTCATAGAATGGAGGTGTGTGAAGTCACAGAATGGAAGTGTGTGAAGTCAGAATGGAGGTGTGTAGTCATAGATTGGAGGTGGGTGAAGTCATAGAAAGGAGGTGAGGGAAGTCATAGAATGGAGGAATGTGAAGTCATCGAGTGCAGGTGAGTGAAGTCACAGATTCGAGGTCTGTGAAGTCATAAATGGAGGTGTGTGATGTCAGAATTGAGGTGTGCGAAGTCATAGAATAGAGGTGTGTGAAGTCAGAATGGAGGTGTGTGAAGTCATAGATGGAGTTGTGTGAAGTCATTGTATGGAGGTGTTTGAAATCATAGAATGGAGTTTTGTGAAGTCACAGAATTCAGCTTTGTGAATTCAGAATGGAGGTGTGTGAACTAATAGAATGGAGGTGTGTGAAGTCAGAATGGAGGTGTGTGAACTCATAGAATGGAGGTGTGTGACGTCACAATGGAAGTGTGTGAACTCAGAATGGAGGTGTGTGAAGTCACAGAATGGAGGTTTGTGAAGTCATAGAATGGAGGTGTGTGAGGTCATAGAATGGATGTTTCTGAAGGAAAAATTAACGTGTGTGAAGTCATAGAATGGAGGTGTGTGAAGTCACAGAATGGAGGTGTATGAAGTCATAGAATGGAGGTATGTGAAGTCACCGAATGGAGGTTTGTGAAGTCATAGAATGGAGGTATGTGAAGTCAAATTGGAGGGGTGTGAAGTCGGAGAATGGAGGTGTGTGAAGTCACAGAATGGAGGTGGGTGAAGTCACAGAATGGAGGTGTGTGAAGTCATAGAATGGAGGTGTGTGAAATCACAGAATGGACGGGTATGAAGTCATATATTTTAGGTGTGTGAAGTCAAAATGGATGTGTGAAATCATAGAATGGAGGTGTGTGAAGTCATAGAATGGAGGTGTGTGAAGTCACAGAATGGAGGTGTGTGAAGTCACAGAATGGAGGTGTGTGAAGTCATAGAATGGAAGTGTGTGAAATCATAGAATGAGGTGTGTAAAGTCAGAATGGAGGTGTGTGAAGTCACCGAATGGTGGTGGGTGAACTCCGAATGGAGGTGTGTGAAGTCACAGAATGGAGGTTTGCGAAGTCAGAGAATGGAGGTGTGTGAATACAAAATTGTGGTGCGTGAACTCATAGAATGGATGTGTGTGAACTTATAGAATGGAGGTGTGTGAAGTCGTGGAATGGAGGTGTGTGAAGTCAAAGAATGGAGGTGTGTGAAGGCAAACAAGGGTGGTGTGTGAAGTCACAGAATGGAGGTGTGTGAAGTCACAGAATGGAAGTGTGTGAAGTCAAAATGTAGGAGTGTGAAGTCACAGAATGGAGGTGTGTGAAGTCACAGAATGGAGGTGTGTGAAATCAAAATGGTCGTGTGTGAAGTCACAAATGGAGGTGTGTGAAGTCACAGAATGTAGGTGTGTGAAGTCAAAATGGAGGTGTGTGAAGTCAAAGAATGGAGGTGTGTGAACTCATAGAATGGAGGTGTGTGAAGTCATGGAATGGAGGTTTGTGAAGTCAAACATTGGAAGTGTGGGAAGTTACAGAAAGAAGATGTGTGAAGTCCTAGAATGGAGGTGTGTGAAGTCAGAATGCAGGTGTGGGAAGTCCTAGAATGGAGGTGTGTGAAGTCCTAGAATAGAGCTGTGTGAAGTCATAGAATGGAAGTGTGTGAAGTCATAGAATGGAGGTGTGTGAAGTCCTAGAATGGAGGTGTGTGAAGTCAGAATGCAGGTGTGGGAAGTCCTAGATTGGAGGTGTGTGAAGTCATAGAATGGAGGTGGGTGAAGTCATAGAATGGAATTGTGTGAAGTCATAGAATGGAGGTGTGTGAAGTCACAGAATGGAGGTGTGGGAAGTCACAGACTGGAGGTGTGTGATGTCACAGAATGGAGGTGTGTGAACTCAAAATGGAGGTGTGTAAAGTCACAGAATGTAGGTGGGTGAATTATAGAATGGAAGTGTGTGAAGTCATAGAATGGAGGTGTGTGAGGTCACAGAATTGACGGTATGACGTCATAGAATGGAGGTGTGTGAAGTTACAGAATTGAGGTGTGTGAAGTCATAGAATGGAGGTGTGTGATTCAAAGAATGGAGGTGTGCAAAATCATAGAATGGAGCTGTGTGAAGTCAGAATGGAGGTGTGTGAAGTCACAGAATGGAGGTGTGTCAAGTCAGAATTTAGGTGTGTGAAGTCAAAGAATGGAGGTGTGTGAAGTCATAAAATGGAGGTGTGTGAAGTCATGGAATGGAAGTGTGTGAAGTCACACAATGGAGGTGTGTGAAGTCACAGAATGGAGGTGTGTGAAGTCACAGAATGGAGGTGTGTGACTCAGAATGGAGGTTTGTAAAGTCACAGAATGGAGGTGTGTGAAGTCATAGAATGGAAGTGTGTGAAGTCATAGAATGGAGGTGTGTGAAGTCAGAATGGAGATATGTGAAGTCACCGAATGGAGGTTTGTGAAGTCATAGAATGGAGGTATGTGAAGTCATAGAATGGATGTTTCTGAAGTAAAAATGAAGGTGTGTGAACTCATAGAATGGAGGTGTGTGAAGTCACAGAATGGAGGTGTGTGAAGTCAGAATGGAGGTGTGCAGTCATAGATTGGAGGTCGTGAATTCATAGAAAGAAGGTGTGGGAAATCATAGAATGGAGGAGTATGAAGTCATAGATTGCAGGTGAGTGAAGTCACATATTCGAGGTCTGTGAAGTCATAGAATGGAGGTGTGTGAAGTCAGAATGGAGGTGTGTGAAGTCATAGAATGGAGTTGTGTGAAGTCATAGTATGGAGGTGTGTGAAATCATAGAATGGAGTTTTGTGAAGTCACAGAATGGACCTGTGTGAATTCAGAATGGAGGTGTGTGAAGTCATAGAATGGAGGTGTGTGAAGTCAGAATGGAGGTGTTTGAACTCATAGAATGGAGGTGTGTGAAGTCACAGAATGGAAGTGTGTGAAGTCATAAAATGGAGGTGTGTGAAGTCACAGAATGGAGGTGTGTGAAATCATAGAATGGAGGTATGTGAAATCACAGAATGGAGGTGTGTAAAGTCATAGAATGAAGTTGTGTGAAGTTATAGAATGGATGTTTGTAATGTAATAATATAGGTGTGTGAAGTCATAGAATGGAGGTGTGTGACGTCAAAGAATGGAGGTGTGCAAATTCATAGAATGGAGCTGTGTGAAGTCAGAATGGAGGTGTGTGAAGTCACAGAATGGAGGTGTGTCAACTCAGAATTTAGGTGTGTGAAGTCAAAGAATGGAGGTGTGTGAAGTCATAGAATGCAGGTGTGTGAAGTCATAGAATGGAGGTGTGTGAAGTCAGATTGGAGGTGTGTGAAGTCACAGAATTGAGGTGTGTAAACACAGAATGGAGGTGTGTGAAGTCAAAGAATGGAAGTGTGTGAAGTCATAGAATGGAGGTGTGTGAAGTCAGAATGGAGGTGTGTGAAGTCACAGAATTGAGGTGTGTGAACACAGAATGGAGGTGTGTGAAGTCAGAATGGAGATGTGTGAAGTCACCGAATGGAGGTTTGTGAAGTCATAGAATGGAGGTGTGTGAAGTCATAGAATGTATGTTTGTGAAGTAAGAATGAAGGTGTGTGAAGTCATAGAATGGAGGTGTGTGAAGTCACAGAATGGAGGTGTGTGAAGTCATACACTTGAGGTGTGTGAAGTCATAGAATGGAGGTGTGTGAAGTCATATAATGAAGGTGTGTGAAGTCACAGAATGGAGGTGTGTGAAGTCAATATGGAGGTATGAAGTCATAGAAGGGAGGTGGGTGAAGTCATAGAATGGAGGTGTGTGAAATCATAGAATGGAGTTGTGTGAAGTCACAGAATGGAGGTGTGTGACGTCACAGAATGGAGGTGTGTGAACTCAGAATGGAGGTGTGTAAAGTCACAGAATGGAGGTGTGTGAAGACAGAATGGAGATATGTGAAGTCACCGAATGGAGGTTTGTGAAGTCATAGAATGGAGGTATGTGAAGTCATAGAATGGATGTTTCTGAAGAAAAAATGAAGGTATGTGAAGTCATAGAATGGAGGTGTGTGAAGTCACAGAATGGAGGTGTGTGAAGTCAGAATGGAGGTGTGTAGTCATAGATTGGAGGTGGGTGAAGTCATAGAAAGAAGGTGTGGGAAGTCATAGAATGGAGGAGTATGAAGTCATAGAGTGCAGGTGAGTGAAGTCACAGATTCGAGGTCTGTGAAGTCATAGAATGGAGGTGTGTGAAGTCAGAATGGAGGTGTGTGAAGTCATAGATGGTGTTGTGTGAAGTCATAGTACGGAGGTGTGTGAAATCATAGAATGGAGTTTTGTGAAGTCACAGAATGGAGCTGCGTGAATTCAGAATGGAGGTGTGTGAAGTCATAGAATGGAGGTGTGTGAAGTCAGAATGGAGGTGTTTGAACTCATAGAATGGAGGTGTGTGAAGTCACAGAATGGAAGTGTGTGAAGTCATAGAATGGAGGTGTGTGAAGTCACAGAATGGAGGTGTGTGAAATCATAGAATGGAGGTATGTGAAGTCACAGAATGGAGGTGTGTAAAGTCATAGAATGAAGTTGTGTGAAGTTATAGAATGGATGTTTGTAATGTAATAATATAGGTGTGTGACTTCATAGATTGGAGGTGTGTGACGTCAAAGAATGGAGTGTGCAAATTCATAGAATGGAGCTGTGTGAAGTCAGAATGGAGGTGTGTGAAGTCACAGAATGGAGGTGTGTCAACTCAGAATTCAGGTGTGTGAAGTCAAAGAATGGAGGTGTGTGAAGTCATAGAATGCAGGTGTGTGAAGTCATAGAATGGAGGTGTGTGAAGTCAGAATGGAGGGGTGTGAAGTCACAGAATGGAGGTGTGTGAAGTTATAAAATGAAGGTGTGTGAAGTCATAGAATGGAAGTGTGTGAAGTCACACAATGGAGGTGTGTGAAGTCCCTGAATGGAGGTGTGTGAAGTCACAGAATGGAGCTGTGTGAACTCAGAATGAAGGTTTGTGAAGTCACAGAATGGAGGTGTGTGAAGTCATAGAATGGAAGTGTGTGAAGTCATAGAATGGAGGTGTGTGAAGTCAGAATGGAGATGTGTGAAGTCACCGAATGGAGTTGTGTGAACTCAGAATGGAGGTGTGTGAAGTCACAGAATGGAGGTTTGTGAAGTCATAGAATGGAGGTGTGTGAGGTCATAGAATGGATGTTTCTGAAGGAAAAATTAAGGTGTGTGAAGTCATAGAATGGAGGTGTGTGAAGTCACAGAATGGAGGTGTATGAAGTCATAGAATGGAGGTATGTGAAGTCACCGAATGGAGGTTTGTGAAGTCATAGAATGGAGGTATGTGAAGTCAAATTGGAGGGGTGTGAAGTCGGAGAATGGAGGTGTGTGAAGTCACAGAATGGAGGTGGGTGAAGTCACAGAATGGAGGTGTGTGAAGTCATAGAATGGAGGTGTGTGAAATCACAGAATGGACGGGTATGAAGTCATATATTTTAGGTGTGTGAAGTCAAAATGGAGGTGTGAAATCATAGAATGGAGGTGTGTGAAGTCACAGAATGGAGGTGTGTGAAGTCACAGAATGGAGGTGTGTGAAGTCACAGAATGGAGGTGTGTGAAGTCATAGAATGGAAGTGTGTGAAATCATAGAATGAGGTGTGTGAAGTCAGAATGGAGGTGTGTGAAGTCACCGAATGGTGGTGGGTGAACTCCGAATAGAGGTGTGTGAAGTCACAGAATGGAGGTTTCCGAAGTCATAGAATGGAGGTGTTTGAAGACAAAATTGTGGTGCGTGAACTCATAGAATGGATGTGTGTGAACTAATAGAATGGAGGTGTGTGAAGTCGTGGAATGGAGGTGTGTGAAGTCAAACAATGGAGGTGTGTGAAGGCAAACAAGGGTGGTGTGTGAAGTCACAGAATGGAGGTGTGTGAAGTCACAGAATTGAAGTGTGTGAAGTCAAAACGGAGGTGTGTGAAGTCAAAGAATGGAGGTGTGTGAAGTCACAGAATGGAGGTGTGTGAAATCAAAATGGTCATGTGTGAAGTCACAAATGGAGGTGTGTGAAGTCACAGAATGTAGGTGTGTGAAGTCAAAATGGAGGTGTGTGAAGTCAAAGAATGGAGGTGTGTGAACTCATAGAATGGAGGTGTGTGAAGTCATGGAATGGAGGTTTGTGAAGTCAAACATTGGAAGTGTGGGAAGTTACAGAAAGAAGATGTGTGAAGTCCTAGAATGGAGGTGTGTGAAGTCAGAATGCAGGTGTGGGAAGTCATAGAATGGAGGTGTGTGAAGTCATAGAATGGAGCTGTGTGAAGTTATAGAATGGAAGTGTGTGAAGTCATAGAATGGAGGTGTGTGAAGTCCTAGAATGGAGGTGTGTGAAGTCCTATAATGGAGGTGTGTGAAGTCAGAATGCAGGTGTGGGAAGTCCTAGATTGGAGGTGTGTGAAGTCATAGAATGGAGGTGGGTGAAGTCATAGAATGGAATTGTGTGAAGTCATAGAATGGAGGTGTGTGAAGTCACAGAATGGAGGTGTGGGAAGTCACAGACTGGAGGTGTGTGATGTCACAGAATGGAGGTGTGTGAACTCAGAATGGAGGTGTGTAAAGTCACAGAATGTAGGTGGGTGAATTATAGAATGGAAGTGTGTGAAGTCATAGAATGGAGGTGTGTGAGGTCACAGAATTGACGGTATGAAGTCATAGAATGGAGGTGTGTGAAGTTACAGAATTGAGGTGTGTGAAGTCATAGAATGGAGGTGTGTGACTTCAAAGAATGGAGGTGTGCAAATTCATAGAATGGAGCTGTGTGAAGTCAGAATGGAGGTGTGTGAAGTCACAGAATGGAGGTCTGTCAACTCAGAATTTAGGTGTGTGAAGTCAAAGAATGGAGGTGTGTGAAGTCATAAAATGGAGGTGTGTGAAGTCATGGAATGGAGGTGTGTGAAGTCACACAATGCAGGTGTGTGAAGTCACAGAATGGAGGTGTGTGAAGTCACAGAATTGAGGTGTGTGACTCAGAATGGAGGTTTGTAAAGTCACAGAATGGAGGTGTGTGAAGTCATAGAATGGAAGTGTGTGAAGTCATAGAATGGAGGTGTGTGAAGTCAGAATGGAGGTGTGTGAAGTCACAGAATTGAGGTGTGTGAACACAGAATGGAGGTGTGTGAAGTCAAAGAATGGAAGTGTGTGAAGTCATAGAATGGAGGTGTGTGAAGTCATAGAATGGAGGTGTGTGAAGTCAGAATGGAGATTTGTGAAGTCACCGAATGGAGGTTTGTGAAGTCATAGAATGTAGGTGTGTGAAGTCATAGAATGTATGTTTGTGAAGTAAGAATGAAGGTGTGTGAAGTCATAGAATGGAGGTGTGTGAGGTCACAGAATGGAGGTGTGTGAAGTCATAGACTTGAGGTGTGTGAAGTCATAGAATGGAGGTGTGTGAAGTCATATAATGAAGGTGTGTGAAGTCACAGAATGGAGGTGTGTGAAGTCAATATGGAGGTATGAAGTCATAGAATGGAGGTGGGTGAAGTCATAGAATGGAGGTGTGTGAAATCATAGAATGGAGTTGTGTGAAGTCACAGAATGGAGGTGTGTGACGTCACAGAATGGAGGAGTGTGAACTCAGAATGGAGGTGTGTAAAGTCACAGAATGGAGGTGTGTGAAGTCAGAGAATGGAAGTGTGTGAAGTCATAGAATGGAGGTGTGTGAAGTCAGAATGGAGATATGTGAAGTCACCGAATGGAGGTTTGTGAAGTCATAGAATGGAGGTATGTGAAGTCATAGAATGGATGTTTCTGAAGTAAAAATGAAGGCGTGTGAAGTCATAGAATGGAGGTGTGTGAAGTCACAGAATGGAGGTGTGTGAAGTCAGAATGGAGGTGTGTAGTCATAGATTGGAGGTGGGTGAAGTCATAGAAAGAAGGTGTGGGAAGTCATAGAATGGAGGAGTATGAAGTCATAGAGTGCAGGTGAGTGAAGTCACAGATTCGAGGTCTGTGAAGTCATAGAATGGAGGTGTGTGAAGTCAGAATGGAGGTGTGTGAAGTCATAGATGGAGTTGTGTGAAGTCATAGTATGGAGGTGTGTGAAATCATAGAATGGAGTTTTGTGAAGTCACAGAATGGAGCTGTGTGAATTCAGAATGGAGGTGTGTGAAGTCATAGAATGGAGGTGTGTGAAGTCAGAATGGAGGTGTTTGAACTCATAGAATGGAGGTGTGTGAAGTCACAGAATGGAAGTGTGTGAAGTCATAGAATGGAGGTGTGTGAAGTCACAGAATGGAGGTGTGTGAAATCATAGAATGGAGGTATGTGAAGTCACAGAATGGAGGTGTGTAAAGTCATAGAAAGAAGTTGTGTGAAGTTATAGAATGGATGTTTGTAATGTAATAATATAGGTGTGTGAAGTCATAGATTGGAGGTGTGTGACGTCAAAGAATGGAGGTGTGCAAATTCATAGAATGGAGCTGTGTGAAGTCAGAATGGAGGTGTGTGAATTCACAGAATGGAGGTGTGTCAACTCAGAATTCAGGTGTGTGAAGTCAAAGAAGGGAGGTGTGTGAAGTCATAGAATGCAGGTGTGTGAAGTCATAGAATGGAGGTTTGTGAAGTCAGAATGGAGGGGTGTGAAGTCACAGAATGGAGGTGTGTGAAGTTATAAAATGGAGGTGTGTGAAGTCATAGAATGGAAGTGTGTGAAGTCACACAATGGAGGTGTGTGAAGTCCCTGAATGGAGGTGTGTGAAGTCACAGAATGGAGCTGTGTGAACTCAGAATGGAGGTTTGTGAAGTCACAGAATGGAGGTGTGTGAAGTCATAGAATGGAAGTGTGTGAAGTCATAGAATGGAGGTGTGTGAAGTCAGAATGGAGATGTGTGAAGTCACCGAATGGAGTTGTGTGAACTCAGAATGGAGGTGTGTGAAGTCACAGAATGGAGGTTTGTGAAGTCATAGAATGGAGGTCTGTGAGGTCATAGAATGGATATTTCTGAAGGAAAAATTAAGGTGTGTGAAGTCATAGAATGGAGGTGTGTGAAGTCACAGAATGGAGGTGTGTGAAGTCAGAATGGAGGTGTGTAGTCATAGATTGGAGGTGGGTGAAGTCATAGAAAGGAGGTGAGGGAAGTCATAGAATGGAGGAATGTGAAGTAATCGAGTGCAGGTGAGTGAAGTCACAGATTAGAGGTCTGTGAAGTCATAGAATGGAGGTGTGTGATGTCAGAATGGAGGTGTGTGAAGTCATAGATGGAATTATGTGAAGTCATAGTATGGAGGTGTTTGAAATCATAGAATGGAGTTTTGTGAAGTCACAGAATTCAGCTTTGTGAATTCAGAATGGAGGTGTGTGAACTAATAGAATGGAGGTGTGTGAAGTCAGAATGGAGGTGTGTGAACTCATAGAATGGAGGTGTGTGACGTCACAATGGAAGTGTGTGAAGTCATAGAATGGAGGTGTGTGAAGTCACAGAATGGAGGTGTATGAAGTCATAGAATGGAGGTATGTGAAGTCACCGAATGGAGGTTTGTGAAGTCATAGAATGGAGGTATGTGAAGTCAAATTGGAGGGGTGTGAAGTCGGAGAATGGAGGTGTGTGAAGTCACAGAATGGAGGTGGGTGAAGTCACAGAATGGAGGTGTGTGATGTCATAGAATGGAGGTGTGCGAAATCACAGAATGGACGAGTATGAAGTCATATATTTTAGGTGTGTGAAGTCAAAATGGAGGTGTGAAATCATAGAATGGAGGTGTGTGAAGTCACAGAATGGAGGTGTGTGAAGTCACAGAATGGAGGTGTGTGAAGTCACAGAATGGAGGTGTGTGAACTCGAGAATGGAGGTGTGTGAAGTCACCGAATGGTGGTGGGTGAACTCCGAATGGAGGTGTGTGAAGTCACAGAATGGAGGTTTCCGAAGTCATAGAATGGAGGTGTGTGAAGACAAAATTGTGGTGCGTGATCTCATAGAATGGATGTGTGTGAACTAATAGAATGGAGGTGTGTGAAGTCGTGGAATGGAGGTGTGTGAAGTCAAACAATGGAGGTGTGTGAAGGCAAACAAGGGTGGTGTGTGAAGTCACAGAATGGAGGTGTGTGAAGTCACAGAATTGAAGTGTGTGAAGTCAAAACGGAGGTGTGTGAAGTCAAAGAATGGAGGTGTGTGAAGTCACAGAATGGAGGTGTGTGAAATCAAAATGGTCGTGTGTGAAGTCACAAACGGAGGTGTGTGAAGTCACAGAATGTAGGTGTGTGAAGTCAAAATGGAGGTGTGTGAAGTCAAAGAATGGAGGTGTGTGAACTCATAGAATGGAGGTGTGTGAAGTCATGGAATGGAGGTTTGTGAAGTCAAACATTGGAAGTGTGGGAAGTTACAGAAAGAAGATGTGTGAAGTCCTAGAATGGAGGTGTGTGAAGTCATAGAATGGAGCTGTGTGAAGTCATTGAATGGAAGTGTGTGAAGTCATAGAATGGAGGTGTGTGAAGTCCTAGAATGGAGGTGTGTGAAGTCAGAATGCAGGTGTGGGAAGTCCTAGATTGGAGGTGTGTGAAGTCATAGAATGGAGGTGGGTGAAGTCATAGAATGGAATTGTGTGAAGTCATAGAATGGCGGTGTGTGAAGTCACAGAATGGAGGTGTGGGAAGTCACAGACTGCAGGTGTGTGATGTCACAGAATGGAGGTGTGTGAACTCAGAAAGGAGGTGTGTAAAGTCACAGAATGGAGGTGGGTGAATCATAGAATGGAAGTGTGTGAATTCACAGAATGGAGGTGTGTGAGGTCACAGAATTGACGGTATGAAGTCATAGAATGGAGGTGTGTGAAGTTACAGAATTGAGGTGTGTGAAGTCATAGAATGGAGGTGTGTGACGACAAAGAATGGAGGTGTGCAAATTCATAAAATGGAGCTGTGTGAAGTCAGAATGGAGGTGTGTGAAGTCACAGAATGGAGGTGTGTCAACTCAGAATTTAGGTGTGTGAAGTCAAAGAATGGAGGTGTGTGAAGTCATAAAATGGAGGTGTGTGAAGTCATGGAATGGAAGTGTGTGAAGTCACACAATGGAAGTGTGTGAAATCACAGAATGGAGGTGTGTGAAGTCACAGAATGGAGGTGTGTGACTCAGAATGGAGGTTTGTGAAGTCACAGAATGGAGGTGTGTGAAGTCATAGAATGGAAGTGTGTGAAGTCATAGAATGGAGGTGTGTGAAGTCAGAATGGAGATATGTGAAGTCACCGAATGGAGGTTTGTGAAGTCATAGAATGGAGGTATGTGAAGTCATAGAATGGATGTTTCTGAAGTAAAAATGAAGGTGTGTGAAGTCATAGAATGGAGGTGTGTGAAGTCACAGAATGGAGGTGTGTGAAGTCAGAATGGAGGTTGTAGTCATAGAATGGAGGTGGGTGAAGTCATAGAAAGAAGGTTTGGGAAGTCATAGAATTTAGGAGTATGAAGTCATAGAGTGCAGGTGAGTGAAGTTACAGATTCGAGGTCTGTGAAGTCATAGAATGGAGGTGTGTGAAGTCAGAATGGAGGTGTGTGAAGTCATAGAATGGAGTTGTGTGAAGTCATAGTATGGAGGTGTGTGAAATCATAGAATGGAGTTTTGTGAAGTCACAGAATGGAGCTGTGTGAATTCAGAATGGAGGTGTGTGAAGGCATAGAAGGGAGGTGTGTGAAGTCAGAATGGAGGAGTTTGAACTCATAGAATGGAGGTGTGTGAAGTCACAGAATGGAAGTGTGTGAAGTCATAGAATGGAGGTGTGTGAAGTCACAGAATGGAGGTGTGTGAAATCATAGAATGGAGGTATGTGAAGTCACAGAATGGAGGTGTGTAAAGTCATAGAATGAAGTTGTGTGAAGTTATAGAATGGATGTTTGTAATGTAATAATATAGGTGTGTGAAGTCATAGAATGGAGGTGTGTGACGTCAAAGAATGGCGGTGTGCAAATTCATAGAATGGAGCTGTGTGAAGTCAGAATGGAGGTGTGTGAAGTCACAGAATGGAGGTGTGTCAATTCAGAATTTAGGTGTGTGAACTCAAAGAATGGAGGTGTGTGAAGGCATAGAATGCAGGTGTGTGATGTCATAGAATGGAGGTGTGTGAAGTCAGAATGGAGGTGTGTGAAGTCACAGAATGGAGGTGTGTGAAGTTATAAAATGGAGGTGTGTGAAGTCATAGAATGGAATTGTGTGAAGTCATAGAATGGCGGTGTGTGAAGTCACAGAATGGAGGTGTGGGAAGTCACAGACTGGAGGTGTGTGATGTCACAGAATGGAGGTGTGTGAACTCAGAAAGGAGGTGTGTAAAGTCACAGAATGGAGGTGGGTGAATCATAGAATGGAAGTGTGTGAAGTCACAGAATGGAGGTGTGTGAGGTCACAGAATTGACGGTATGAAGTCATAGAATGGAGGTGTGTGAAGTTACAGAATTGAGGTGTGTGAAGTCATAGAATGGAGGTGTGTGACGACAAAGAATGGAGGTGTGCAAATTCATAAAATGGAGCTGTGTGAAGTCAGAATGGAGGTGTGTGAAGTCACAGAATGGAGGTGTGTCAACTCAGAATTTAGGTGTGTGAAGTCAAAGAATGGAGGTGTGTGAAGTCATAAAATGGAGGTGTGTGAAGTCATGGAATGGAAGTGTGTGAAGTCACACAATGGAGGTGTGTGAAGTCACAGAATGGAGGTGTGTGAAGTCACAGAATGGAGGTGTGTGACTCAGAATGGAGGTTTGTAAAGTCACAGAATGGAGGTGTGTGAAGTCATAGAATGGAAGTGTGTGAAGTCATAGAATGGAGGTGTGTGAAGTCAGAATGGAGATATGTGAAGTCACCGAATGGAGGTTTGTGAAGTCATAGAATGGAGGTATGTGAAGTCATAGAATGGACCTGTGTGAATTCAGAATGGAGGTGTGTGAAGTCATAGAATGGAGGTGTGTGAAGTCAGAATGGAGGTGTGTGAAGTCAAAGACTGGAGGTGTGTGAAGTCATAGAATGCAGGTGTGTGAAGTCATAAAATGGAGGTGTGTGAAGTCAGAATGGAGGTGTGTGAAGTCACAGAATTGAGGTGTGTGAACACAGAATGGAGGTGTGTGAAGTCAAAGAATGGAAGTGTGTGAAGTCATAGTATGGAGGTGTGTGAAGTCAGAATGGAGGTGTGTGAAGTCACAGAATTGAGGTGTGTGAACACAGAATGGAGGTGTGTGAAGTCAGAATGGAGATGTGTGAAGTCACCGAATGGAGGTTTGTGAAGTCATAGAATGGAGGTGTGTGAAGTCATATAATGTATGTTTGTGAAGTAAGAATGAAGGTGTGTGAAGTCATAGAATGGAGGTGTGTGAAGTCACAGAATGGAGGTGTGTGAAGTCATAGACTTGAGGTGTGTGAAGTCATAGAATGGAGGTGTGTGAAGTCATATAATGAAGGTGTGTGAAGTCACAGAATGGAGGTGTGTGAAGTCAATATGGAGGTATGAAGTCATAGAATGGGGGTGGGTGAAGTCATAGAATGGAGGTGTGTGAAATTATAGAATGGAGTTGTGTGAAGTCACAGAATGGAGGTGTGTGACGTCACAGAATGGAGGTGTGAACTCAGAATGGAGGTGTGTAAAGTCACAGAATGGAGGTGTGTGAAGTCAGAATGGAGATATGTGAAGTCACCGAATGGAGGTTTGTGAAGTCATAGAATGGAGGTATGTGCAGTCATAGAATGGATGTTTCTGAAGAAAAAATGAAGGTATGTGAAGTCATAGAATGGAGGTGTGTGAAGTCACAGAATGGAGGTGTGTGAAGTCAGAATGGAGGTGTGTAGTCATAGATTGGAGGTGGGTGAAGTAATAGAAAGAAGGTGTGGGAAGTCATAGAATGGAGGAGTATGAAGTCATAGAGTGCAGGTGAGTGAAGTCACAGATTCGAGGTCTGTGAAGTCATAGAATGGAGGTGTGTGAAGTCAGAATGGAGGTGTGTGAAGTCATAGATGGAGTTGTGTGAAGTCATAGTATGGAGGTGTGTGAAATCATAGAATGGAGTTTTGTGAAGTAACAGAATGGAGCTGTGTGAATTCAGAATGGAGGTGTGTGAGGTCATAGAATGGAGGTGTGTGAAGTCAGAATGGAGGTGTTTGAACTCATAGAATGGAGGTGTGTGAAGTCACAGAATGGAAGTGTGTGAAGTCATAGAATGGAGGTGTGTGAAGTCACAGAATGGAGGTGTGTGAAATCATAGAATGGAGGTATGTGAAGTCACAGAATGGAGGTGTGTAAAGTCATAGAATGAAGTTGTGTGAAGTTATAGAATGGATGTTTGTAATGTAATAATATAGGTGTGTGACTTCATAGATTGGAGGTGTGTGACGTCAAAGAATGGAGGTGTGCAAATTCATAGAATGGAGCTGTGTGAAGTCAGAATGGAGGTGTGTGAAGTCACAGAATGGAGGTGTGTCAACTCAGAATTCAGGTGTGTGAAGTCACAGAATGGAGGTGTGTGAAGTCATAGAATGCAAGTGGGTGAAGTCATAGAATGGAGGTGTGTGAAGTCAGAATGGAGGGGTGTGAAGTCACAGAATGGAGGTGTGTGAAGTTATAAAATGGAGGTGTGTGAAGTCATAGAATGGAAGTGTGTGAAGTCACACAATGGAGGTGTGTGAAGTCCCTGAATGGAGGTGTGTGAAGTCACAGAATGGAGCTGTGTGAACTCAGAATGAAGGTTTGTGAAGTCACAGAATGGAGGTGTGTGAAGTCATAGAATGGAAGTGTGTGAAGTCATAGAATGGAGGTGTGTGAAGTCAGAATGGAGATGTGTGAAGTCACCGAATGGAGTTGTGTGAACTCAGAATGGAGGTGTGTGAAGTCACAGAATGGAGGTTTGTGAAGTCATAGAATGGAGGTGTGTGAGGTCATAGAATGGATGTTTCTGAAGGAAAAATTAAGGTGTGTGAAGTCATAGAATGGAGGTGTGTGAAGTCACAGAATGGAGGTGTATGAAGTCATAGAATGGAGGTATGTGAAGTCACCGAATGGAGGTTTGTGAAGTCATAGAATGGAGGTATGTGAAGTCAAATTGGAGGGGTGTGAAGTCGGAGAATGGAGGTGTGTGAAGTCACAGAATGGAGGTGGGTGAAGTCACAGAATGGAGGTGTGTGAAGTCATAGAATGGAGGTGTGTGAAATCACAGAATGGACGGGTATGAAGTCATATATTTTAGGTGTGTGAAGTCAAAATGGAGGTGTGAAATCATAGAATGGAGGTGTGTGAAGTCACAGAATGGAGGTGTGTGAAGTCACAGAATGGAGGTGTGTGAAGTCACAGAATGGAGGTGTGTGAAGTCATAGAATGGAGGTGTGTGAAATCATAGAATGAGGTGTGTGAAGTCAGAATGGAGGTGTGTGAAGTCACCGAATGGTGGTGGGTGAACTCCGAATAGAGGTGTGTGAAGTCACAGAATGGAGGTTTCCGAAGTCATAGAATGGAGGTGTTTGAAGACAAAATTGTGGTGCGTGAACTCATAGAATGGATGTGTGTGAACTAATAGAATGGAGGTGTGTGAAGTCGTGGAATGGAGGTGTGTGAAGTCAAACAATGGAGGTGTGTGAAGGCAAACAAGGGTGGTGTGTGAAGTCACAGAATGGAGGTGTGTGAAGTCACAGAATTGAAGTGTGTGAAGTCAAAACGGAGGTGTGTGAAGTCAAAGAATGGAAGTGTGTTAAGTCACAGAATGGAGGTGTGTGAAATCAAAATGGTCATGTGTGAAGTCACAAATGGAGGTGTGTGAAGTCACAGAATGTAGGTGTGTGAAGTCAAAATGGAGGTGTGTGAAGTCAAAGAATGGAGGTGTGTGAACTCATAGAATGGAGGTGTGTGAAGTCATGGAATGGAGGTTTGTGAAGTCAAACATTGGAAGTGTGGGAAGTTACAGAAAGAAGATGTGTGAAGTCCTAGAATGGAGGTGTGTGAAGTCAGAATGCAGGTGTGGGAAGTCATAGAATGGAGGTGTGTGAAGTCATAGAATGGAGCTGTGTGAAGTTATAGAATGGAAGTGTGTGAAGTCATAGAATGGAGGTGTGTGAAGTCCTAGAATGGAGGTGTGTGAAGTCCTATAATGGAGGTGTGTGAAGTCAGAATGCAGGTGTGGGAAGTCCTAGATTGGAGGTGTGTGAAGTCATAGAATGGAGGTGGGTGAAGTCATAGAATGGAATTGTGTGAAGTCATAGAATGGAGGTGTGTGAAGTCACAGAATGGAGGTGTGGGAAGTCACAGACTGGAGGTGTGTGATGTCACAGAATGGAGGTGTGTGAACTCAGAATGGAGGTGTGTAAAGTCACAGAATGTAGGTGGGTGAATTATAGAATGGAAGTGTGTGAAGTCATAGAATGGAGGTGTGTGAGGTCACAGAATTGACGGTATGAAGTCATAGAATGGAGGTGTGTGAAGTTACAGAATTGAGGTGTGTGAAGTCATAGAATGGAGGTGTGTGACTTCAAAGAATGGAGGTGTGCAAATTCATAGAATGGAGCTGTGTGAAGTCAGAATGGAGGTGTGTGAAGTCACAGAATGGAGGTCTGTCAACTCAGAATTTAGGTGTGTGAAGTCAAAGAATGGAGGTGTGTGAAGTCATAAAATGGAGGTGTGTGAAGTCATGGAATGGAAGTGTGTGAAGTCACACAATGGAGGTGTGTGAAGTCACAGAATGGAGGTGTGTGAAGTCACAGAATGGAGGTGTGTGACTCAGAATGGAGGTTTGTAAAGTCACAGAATGGAGGTGTGTGAAGTCATAGAATGGAAGTGTGTGAAGTCATAGAATGGAGGTGTGTGAAGTCAGAATGGAGATATGTGAAGTCACCGAATGGAGGTTTGTGAAGTCATAGAATGGAGTGTGTGAAGTCATAGAATGGACCTGTGTGAATTCAGAATGGAGGTGTGTGAAGTCATAGAATGGAGGTGTGTGAAGTCAGAATGGAGGTGTGTGAAGTCAAAGACTGGAGGTGTGTGAAGTCATAGAATGCAGGTGTGTGAAGTCATAAAATGGAGGTGTGTGAAGTCAGAATGGAGGTGTGTGAAGTCACAGAATTGAGGTGTGTGAACACAGAATGGAGGTGTGTGAAGTCAAAGAATGGAAGTGTGTGAAGTCATAGAATGGAGGTGTGTGAAGTCAGAATGGAGGTGTGTGAAGTCACAGAATTGAGGTGTGTGAACACAGAATGGAGGTGTGTGAAGTCAGAATGGAGATGTGTGAAGTCACCGAATGGAGGTTTGTGAAGTCATAGAATGGAGGTGTGTGAAGTCATAGAATGTATGTTTGTGAAGTAAGAATGAAGGTGTGTGAAGTCATAGAATGGAGGTGTGTGAAGTCACAGAATGGAGGTGTGTGAAGTCATAGACTTGAGGTGTGTGAAGTCATAGAATGGAGGTGTGTGAAGTCATATAATGAAGGTGTGTGAAGTCACAGAATGGAGGTGTGTGAAGTCAATATGGAGGTATGAAGTCATAGAATGGGGGTGGGTGAAGTCATAGAATGGAGGTGTGTGAAATCATAGAATGGAGTTGTGTGAAGTCACAGAATGGAGGTGTGTGACGTCACAGAATGGAGGTGTGTGAACTCAGAATGGAGGTGTGTAAAGTCACAGAATGGAGGTGTGTGAAGTCAGAATGGAGATATGTGAAGTCACCGAATGGAGGTTTGTGAAGTCATAGAATGGAGGTATGTGAAGTCATAGAATGGATGTTTCTGAAGAAAAAATGAAGGTATGTGAAGTCATAGAATGGAGGTGGGTGAAGTCACAGAATGGAGGTGTGTGAAGTCAGAATGGAGGTGTGTAGTCATAGATTGGAGGTGGGTGAAGACATAGAAAGAAGGTGTGGGAAGTCATAGAATGGAGGAGTATGAAGTCATAGAGTGCAGGTGAGTGAAGTCACAGATTCGAGGTCTGTGAAGTCATAGAATGGAGGTGTGTGAAGTCAGAATGGAGGTGTGTGAAGTCATAGATGGAGTTGTGTGAAGTCATAGTATGGAGGTGTGTGAAATCATAGAATGGAGTTTTGTGAAGTCACAGAATGGAGCTGTGTGAATTCAGAATGGAGGTGTGTGAAGTCATAGAATGGAGGTGTGTGAAGTCAGAATGGAGGTGTTTGAACTCATAGAATGGAGGTGTGTGAAGTCACAGAATGGAAGTGTGTGAAGTCATAGAATGGAGGTGTGTGAAGTCACAGAATGGAGGTGTGTGAAATCATAGAATGGAGGTATGTGAAGTCACAGAATGGAGGTGTGTAAAGTCATAGAATGAAGTTGTGTGAAGTTATAGAATGGATGTTTGTAATGTAATAATATAGGTGTGTGACTTCATAGATTGGAGGTGTGTGACGTCAAAGAATGGAGGTGTGCAAATTCATAGAATGGAGCTGTGTGAAGTCAGAATGGAGGTGTGTGAAGTCACAGAATGGAGGTGTGTCAACTCAGAATTCAGGTGTGTGAAGTCACAGAATGGAGGTGTGTGAAGTCATAGAATGCAAGTGGGTGAAGTCATAGAATGGAGGTGTGTGAAGTCAGAATGGAGGGGTGTGAAGTCACAGAATGGAGGTGTGTGAAGTTATAAAATGGAGGTGTGTGAAGTCATAGAATGGAAGTGTGTGAAGTCACACAATGGAGGTGTGTGAAGTCCCTGAATGGAGGTGTGTGAAGTCACAGAATGGAGCTGTGTGAACTCAGAATGAAGGTTTGTGAAGTCACAGAATGGAGGTGTGTGAAGTCATAGAATGGAAGTGTGTGAAGTCATAGAATGGAGGTGTGTGAAGTCAGAATGGAGATGTGTGAAGTCACCGAATGGAGTTGTGTGAACTCAGAATGGAGGTGTGTGAAGTCACAGAATGGAGGTTTGTGAAGTCATAGAATGGAGGTGTGTGAGGTCATAGAATGGATGTTTCTGAAGGAAAAATTAAGGTGTGTGAAGTCATAGAATGGAGGTGTGTGAAGTCACAGAATGGAGGTGTATGAAGTCATAGAATGGAGGTATGTGAAGTCACCGAATGGAGGTTTGTGAAGTCATAGAATGGAGGTATGTGAAGTCAAATTGGAGGGGTGTGAAGTCGGAGAATGGAGGTGTGTGAAGTCACAGAATGGAGGTGGGTGAAGTCACAGAATGGGGGTGTGTGAAGTCATAGAATGGAGGTGTGTGAAATCACAGAATGGACGGGTATGAAGTCATATATTTTAGGTGTGTGAAGTCAAAATGGAGGTGTGAAATCATAGAATGGAGGTGTGTGAAGTCACAGAATGGAGGTGTGTGAAGTCACAGAATTGAGGTGTGTGAAGTCACAGAATGGAGGTGTGTGAAGTCATAGAATGGAGGTGTGTGAAGTCACAGAATGGAGGTGTGTGAAATCATAGAATGGAGGTGTGTGAAGTCACAGAATGGAGGTGTGTAAAGTCATAGAATGAAGTTGTGTGAAGTTATAGAATGGATGTTTGTAATGTAATAATATAGGTGTGTGAAGTCATAGAATGGAGGTGTGTGACGTCAAAGAATGGCGGTGTGCAAATTCATAGAATGGAGCTGTGTGAAGTCAGAATGGAGGTGTGTGAAGTCACAGAATGGAGGTGTGTCAACTCAGAATTTAGGTGTGTGAACTCAAAGAATGGAGGTGTGTGAAGGCATAGAATGCAGGTGTGTGATGTCATAGAATGGAGGTGTGTGAAGTCAGAATGGAGGTGTGTGAAGTCACAGAATGGAGGTGTGTGAAGTTATAAAATGGAGGTGTGTGAAGTCATAGAATGGAATTGTGTGAAGTCATAGAATGGCGGTGTGTGAAGTCACAGAATGGAGGTGTGGGAAGTCACAGACTGGAGGTGTGTGATGTCACAGAATGGAGGTGTGTGAACTCAGAAAGGAGGTGTGTAAAGTCACAGAATGGAGGTGGGTGAATCATAGAATGGAAGTGTGTGAAGTCACAGAATGGAGGTGTGTGAGGTCACAGAATTGACGGTATGAAGTCATAGAATGGAGGTGTGTGAAGTTACAGAATTGAGGTGTGTGAAGTCATAGAATGGAGGTGTGTGACGACAAAGAATGGAGGTGTGCAAATTCATAAAATGGAGCTGTGTGAAGTCAGAATGGAGGTGTGTGAAGTCACAGAATGGAGGTGTGTCAACTCAGAATTTAGGTGTGTGAAGTCAAAGAATGGAGGTGTGTGAAGTCATAAAATGGAGGTGTGTGAAGTCATGGAATGGAAGTGTGTGAAGTCACACAATGGAGGTGTGTGAAGTCACAGAATGGAGGTGTGTGAAGTCACAGAATGGAGGTGTGTGACTCAGAATGGAGGTTTGTAAAGTCACAGAATGGAGGTGTGTGAAGTCATAGAATGGAAGTGTGTGAAGTCATAGAATGGAGGTGTGTGAAGTCAGAATGGAGATATGTGAAGTCACCGAATGGAGGTTTGTGAAGTCGTAGAATGGAGGTATGTGAAGTCATAGAATGGACCTGTGTGAATTCAGAATGGAGGTGTGTGAAGTCATAGAATGGAGGTGTGTGAAGTCAGAATGGAGGTGTGTGAAGTCAAAGAATGGAGGTGTGTGAAGTCATAGAATGCAGGTGTGTGAAGTCATAAAATGGAGGTGTGTGAAGTCAGAATGGAGGTGTGTGAAGTCACAGAATTGAGGTGTGTGAACACAGAATGGAGGTGTGTGAAGTCAAAGAATGGAAGTGTGTGAAGTCATAGTATGGAGGTGTGTGAAGTCAGAATGGAGGTGTGTGAAGTCACAGAATTGAGGTGTGTGAACACAGAATGGAGGTGTGTGAAGTCAGAATGGAGATGTGTGAAGTCACCGAATGGAGGTTTGTGAAGTCATAGAATGGAGGTGTGTGAAGTCATATAATGTATGTTTGTGAAGTAAGAATGAAGGTGTGTGAAGTCATAGAATGGAGGTGTGTGAAGTCACAGAATGGAGGTGTGTGAAGTCATAGACTTGAGGTGTGTGAAGTCATAGAATGGAGGTGTGTGAAGTCATATAATGAAGGTGTGTGAAGTCACAGAATGGAGGTGTGTGAAGTCAATATGGAGGTATGAAGTCATAGAATGGGGGTGGGTGAAGTCATAGAATGGAGGTGTGTGAAATTATAGAATGGAGTTGTGTGAAGTCACAGAATGGAGGTGTGTGACGTCACAGAATGGAGGTGTGAACTCAGAATGGAGGTGTGTAAAGTCACAGAATGGAGGTGTGTGAAGTCAGAATGGAGATATGTGAAGTCACCGAATGGAGGTTTGTGAAGTCATAGAATGGAGGTATGTGCAGTCATAGAATGGATGTTTCTGAAGAAAAAATGAAGGTATGTGAAGTCATAGAATGGAGGTGTGTGAAGTCACAGAATGGAGGTGTGTGAAGTCAGAATGGAGGTGTGTAGTCATAGATTGGAGGTGGGTGAAGTCATAGAAAGAAGGTGTGGGAAGTCATAGAATGGAGGAGTATGAAGTCATAGAGTGCAGGTGAGTGAAGTCACAGATTCGAGGTCTGTGAAGTCATAGAATGGAGGTGTGTGAAGTCAGAATGGAGGTGTGTGAAGTCATAGATGGAGTTGTGTGAAGTCATAGTATGGAGGTGTGTGAAATCATAGAATGGAGTTTTGTGAAGTAACAGAATGGAGCTGTGTGAATTCAGAATGGAGGTGTGTGAAGTCATAGAATGGAGGTGTGTGAAGTCAGAATGGAGGTGTGTGAAGTCAAAGAATGGAGGTGTGTGAAGTCATAGAATGCAGGTGTGTGAAGTCATAAAATGGAGGTGTGTGAAGTCAGAATGGAGGTGTGTGAAGTCACAGAATTGAGGTGTGTGAACACAGAATGGAGGTGTGTGAAGTCAAAGAATGGAAGTGTGTGAAGTCATAGTATGGAGGTGTGTGAAGTCAGAATGGAGGTGTGTGAAGTCACAGAATTGAGGTGTGTGAACACAGAATGGAGGTGTGTGAAGTCAGAATGGAGATGTGTGAAGTCACCGAATGGAGGTTTGTGAAGTCATAGAATGGAGGTGTGTGAAGTCATATAATGTATGTTTGTGAAGTAAGAATGAAGGTGTGTGAAGTCATAGAATGGAGGTGTGTGAAGTCACAGAATGGAGGTGTGTGAAGTCATAGACTTGAGGTGTGTGAAGTCATAGAATGGAGGTGTGTGAAGTCATATAATGAAGGTGTGTGAAGTCACAGAATGGAGGTGTGTGAAGTCAATATGGAGGTATGAAGTCATAGAATGGGGGTGGGTGAAGTCATAGAATGGAGGTGTGTGAAATTATAGAATGGAGTTGTGTGAAGTCACAGAATGGAGGTGTGTGACGTCACAGAATGGAGGTGTGAACTCAGAATGGAGGTGTGTAAAGTCACAGAATGGAGGTGTGTGAAGTCAGAATGGAGATATGTGAAGTCACCGAATGGAGGTTTGTGAAGTCATAGAATGGAGGTATGTGCAGTCATAGAATGGATGTTTCTGAAGAAAAAATGAAGGTATGTGAAGTCATAGAATGGAGGTGTGTGAAGTCACAGAATGGAGGTGTGTGAAGTCAGAATGGAGGTGTGTAGTCATAGATTGGAGGTGGGTGAAGTCCTAGAAAGAAGGTGTGGGAAGTCATAGAATGGAGGAGTATGAAGTCATAGAGTGCAGGTGAGTGAAGTCACAGATTCGAGGTCTGTGAAGTCATAGAATGGAGGTGTGTGAAGTCAGAATGGAGGTGTGTGAAGTCATAGATGGAGTTGTGTGAAGTCATAGTATGGAGGTGTGTGAAATCATAGAATGGAGTTTTGTGAAGTAACAGAATGGAGCTGTGTGAATTCAGAATGGAGGTGTGTGAAGTCATAGAATGGAGGTGTGTGAAGTCAGAATGGAGGTGTTTGAACTCATAGAATGGAGGTGTGTGAAGTCACAGAATGGAAGTGTGTGAAGTCATAGAATGGAGGTGTGTGAAGTCACAGAATGGAGGTGTGTGAAATCATAGAATGGAGGTATGTGAAGTCACAGAATGGAGGTGTGTAAAGTCATAGAATGAAGTTGTGTGAAGTTATAGAATGGATGTTTGTAATGTAATAATATAGGTGTGTGACTTCATAGATTGGAGGTGTGTGACGTCAAAGAATGGAGGTGTGCAAATTCATAGAATGGAGCTGTGTGAAGTCAGAATGGAGGTGTGTGAAGTCACAGAATGGAGGTGTGTCAACTCAGAATTCAGGTGTGTGAAGTCACAGAATGGAGGTGTGTGAAGTCATAGAATGCAAGTGGGTGAAGTCATAGAATGGAGGTGTGTGAAGTCAGAATGGAGGGGTGTGAAGTCACAGAATGGAGGTGTGTGAAGTTATAAAATGGAGGTGTGTGAAGTCATAGAATGGAAGTGTGTGAAGTCACACAATGGAGGTGTGTGAAGTCCCTGAATGGAGGTGTGTGAAGTCACAGAATGGAGCTGTGTGAACTCAGAATGAAGGTTTGTGAAGTCACAGAATGGAGGTGTGTGAAGTCATAGAATGGAAGTGTGTGAAGTCATAGAATGGAGGTGTGTGAAGTCAGAATGGAGATGTGTGAAGTCACCGAATGGAGTTGTGTGAACTCAGAATGGAGGTGTGTGAAGTCACAGAATGGAGGTTTGTGAAGTCATAGAATGGAGGTGTGTGAGGTCATAGAATGGATGTTTCTGAAGGAAAAATTAAGGTGTGTGAAGTCATAGAATGGAGGTGTGTGAAGTCACAGAATGGAGGTGTATGAAGTCATAGAATGGAGGTATGTGAAGTCACCGAATGGAGGTTTGTGAAGTCATAGAATGGAGGTATGTGAAGTCAAATTGGAGGGGTGTGAAGTCGGAGAATGGAGGTGTGTGAAGTCACAGAATGGAGGTGGGTGAAGTCACAGAATGGAGGTGTGTGAAGTCATAGAATGGAGGTGTGTGAAATCACAGAATGGACGGGTATGAAGTCATATATTTTAGGTGTGTGAAGTCAAAATGGAGGTGTGAAATCATAGAATGGAGGTGTGTGAAGTCACAGAATGGAGGTGTGTGAAGTCACAGAATGGAGGTGTGTGAAGTCACAGAATGGAGGTGTGTGAAGTCATAGAATGGAGGTGTGTGAAATCATAGAATGAGGTGTGTGAAGTCAGAATGGAGGTGTGTGAAGTCACCGAATGGTGGTGGGTGAACTCCGAATAGAGGTGTGTGAAGTCACAGAATGGAGGTTTCCGAAGTCATAGAATGGAGGTGTTTGAAGACAAAATTGTGGTGCGTGAACTCATAGAATGGATGTGTGTGAACTAATAGAATGGAGGTGTGTGAAGTCGTGGAATGGAGGTGTGTGAAGTCAAACAATGGAGGTGTGTGAAGGCAAACAAGGGTGGTGTGTGAAGTCACAGAATGGAGGTGTGTGAAGTCACAGAATTGAAGTGTGTGAAGTCAAAACGGAGGTGTGTGAAGTCAAAGAATGGAAGTGTGTTAAGTCACAGAATGGAGGTGTGTGAAATCAAAATGGTCATGTGTGAAGTCACAAATGGAGGTGTGTGAAGTCACAGAATGTAGGTGTGTGAAGTCAAAATGGAGGTGTGTGAAGTCAAAGAATGGAGGTGTGTGAACTCATAGAATGGAGGTGTGTGAAGTCATGGAATGGAGGTTTGTGAAGTCAAACATTGGAAGTGTGGGAAGTTACAGAAAGAAGATGTGTGAAGTCCTAGAATGGAGGTGTGTGAAGTCAGAATGCAGGTGTGGGAAGTCATAGAATGGAGGTGTGTGAAGTCATAGAATGGAGCTGTGTGAAGTTATAGAATGGAAGTGTGTGAAGTCATAGAATGGAGGTGTGTGAAGTCCTAGAATGGAGGTGTGTGAAGTCCTATAATGGAGGTGTGTGAAGTCAGAATGCAGGTGTGGGAAGTCCTAGATTGGAGGTGTGTGAAGTCATAGAATGGAGGTGGGTGAAGTCATAGAATGGAATTGTGTGAAGTCATAGAATGGAGGTGTGTGAAGTCACAGAATGGAGGTGTGGGAAGTCACAGACTGGAGGTGTGTGATGTCACAGAATGGAGGTGTGTGAACTCAGAATGGAGGTGTGTAAAGTCACAGAATGTAGGTGGGTGAATTATAGAATGGAAGTGTGTGAAGTCATAGAATGGAGGTGTGTGAGGTCACAGAATTGACGGTATGAAGTCATAGAATGGAGGTGTGTGAAGTTACAGAATTGAGGTGTGTGAAGTCATAGAATGGAGGTGTGTGACTTCAAAGAATGGAGGTGTGCAAATTCATAGAATGGAGCTGTGTGAAGTCAGAATGGAGGTGTGTGAAGTCACAGAATGGAGGTCTGTCAACTCAGAATTTAGGTGTGTGAAGTCAAAGAATGGAGGTGTGTGAAGTCATAAAATGGAGGTGTGTGAAGTCATGGAATGGAAGTGTGTGAAGTCACACAATGGAGGTGTGTGAAGTCACAGAATGGAGGTGTGTGAAGTCACAGAATGGAGGTGTGTGACTCAGAATGGAGGTTTGTAAAGTCACAGAATGGAGGTGTGTGAAGTCATAGAATGGAAGTGTGTGAAGTCATAGAATGGAGGTGTGTGAAGTCAGAATGGAGATATGTGAAGTCACCGAATGGAGGTTTGTGAAGTCATAGAATGGAGGTATGTGAAGTCATAGAATGGACCTGTGTGAATTCAGAATGGAGGTGTGTGAAGTCATAGAATGGAGGTGTGTGAAGTCAGAATGGAGGTGTGTGAAGTCAAAGACTGGAGGTGTGTGAAGTCATAGAATGCAGGTGTGTGAAGTCATAAAATGGAGGTGTGTGAAGTCAGAATGGAGGTGTGTGAAGTCACAGAATTGAGGTGTGTGAACACAGAATGGAGGTGTGTGAAGTCAAAGAATGGAAGTGTGTGAAGTCATAGAATGGAGGTGTGTGAAGTCAGAATGGAGGTGTGTGAAGTCACAGAATTGAGGTGTGTGAACACAGAATGGAGGTGTGTGAAGTCAGAATGGAGATGTGTGAAGTCACCGAATGGAGGTTTGTGAAGTCATAGAATGGAGGTGTGTGAAGTCATAGATGGAGTTGTGTGAAGTCATAGTATGGAGGTGTGTGAAATCATAGAATGGAGTTTTGTGAAGTAACAGAATGGAGCTGTGTGAATTCAGAATGGAGGTGTGTGAAGTCATAGAATGGAGGTGTGTGAAGTCAGAATGGAGGTGTTTGAACTCATAGAATGGAGGTGTGTGAAGTCACAGAATGGAAGTGTGTGAAGTCATAGAATGGAGGTGTGTGAAGTCACAGAATGGAGGTGTGTGAAATCATAGAATGGAGGTATGTGAAGTCACAGAATGGAGGTGTGTAAAGTCATAGAATGAAGTTGTGTGAAGTTATAGAATGGATGTTTGTAATGTAATAATATAGGTGTGTGACTTCATAGATTGGAGGTGTGTGACGTCAAAGAATGGAGGTGTGCAAATTCATAGAATGGAGCTGTGTGAAGTCAGAATGGAGGTGTGTGAAGTCACAGAATGGAGGTGTGTCAACTCAGAATTCAGGTGTGTGAAGTCACAGAATGGAGGTGTGTGAAGTCATAGAATGCAAGTGGGTGAAGTCATAGAATGGAGGTGTGTGAAGTCAGAATGGAGGGGTGTGAAGTCACAGAATGGAGGTGTGTGAAGTTATAAAATGGAGGTGTGTGAAGTCATAGAATGGAAGTGTGTGAAGTCACACAATGGAGGTGTGTGAAGTCCCTGAATGGAGGTGTGTGAAGTCACAGAATGGAGCTGTGTGAACTCAGAATGAAGGTTTGTGAAGTCACAGAATGGAGGTGTGTGAAGTCATAGAATGGAAGTGTGTGAAGTCATAGAATGGAGGTGTGTGAAGTCAGAATGGAGATGTGTGAAGTCACCGAATGGAGTTGTGTGAACTCAGAATGGAGGTGTGTGAAGTCACAGAATGGAGGTTTGTGAAGTCATAGAATGGAGGTGTGTGAGGTCATAGAATGGATGTTTCTGAAGGAAAAATTAAGGTGTGTGAAGTCATAGAATGGAGGTGTGTGAAGTCACAGAATGGAGGTGTATGAAGTCATAGAATGGAGGTATGTGAAGTCACCGAATGGAGGTTTGTGAAGTCATAGAATGGAGGTATGTGAAGTCAAATTGGAGGGGTGTGAAGTCGGAGAATGGAGGTGTGTGAAGTCACAGAATGGAGGTGGGTGAAGTCACAGAATGGAGGTGTGTGAAGTCATAGAATGGAGGTGTGTGAAATCACAGAATGGACGGGTATGAAGTCATATATTTTAGGTGTGTGAAGTCAAAATGGAGGTGTGAAATCATAGAATGGAGGTGTGTGAAGTCACAGAATGGAGGTGTGTGAAGTCACAGAATGGAGGTGTGTGAAGTCACAGAATGGAGGTGTGTGAAGTCATAGAATGGAGGTGTGTGAAATCATAGAATGAGGTGTGTGAAGTCAGAATGGAGGTGTGTGAAGTCACCGAATGGTGGTGGGTGAACTCCGAATAGAGGTGTGTGAAGTCACAGAATGGAGTTTCCGAAGTCATAGAATGGAGGTGTTTGAAGACAAAATTGTGGTGCGTGAACTCATAGAATGGATGTGTGTGAAACTAATAGAATGGAGGTGTGTGAAGTCGTGGAATGGAGGTGTGTGAAGTCAAACAATGGAGGTGTGTGAAGGCAAACAAGGGTGGTGTGTGAAGTCACAGAATGGAGGTGTGTGAAGTCACAGAATTGAAGTGTGTGAAGTCAAAACGGAGGTGTGTGAAGTCAAAGATGGAAGTGTGTTAAGTCACAGAATGGAGGTGTGTGAAATCAAAATGGTCATGTGTGAAGTCACAAATGGAGGTGTGTGAAGTCACAGAATGTAGGTGTGTGAAGTCAAAATGGAGGTGTGTGAAGTCAAAGAATGGAGGTGTGTGAACTCATAGAATGGAGGTGTGTGAAGTCATGGAATGGAGGTTTGTGAAGTCAAACATTGGAAGTGTGGGAAGTTACAGAAAGAAGATGTGTGAAGTCCTAGAATGGAGGTGTGTGAAGTCAGAATGCAGGTGTGGGAAGTCATAGAATGGAGGTGTGTGAAGTCATAGAATGGAGCTGTGTGAAGTTATAGAATGGAAGTGTGTGAAGTCATAGAATGGAGGTGTGTGAAGTCCTAGAATGGAGGTGTGTGAAGTCCTATAATGGAGGTGTGTGAAGTCAGAATGCAGGTGTGGGAAGTCCTAGATTGGAGGTGTGTGAAGTCATAGAATGGAGGTGGGTGAAGTCATAGAATGGAATTGTGTGAAGTCATAGAATGGAGGTGTGTGAAGTCACAGAATGGAGGTGTGGAAGTCACAGACTGGAGGTGTGTGATGTCACAGAATGGAGGTGTGTGAACTCAGAATGGAGGTGTGTAAAGTCACAGAATGTAGGTGGGTGAATTATAGAATGGAAGTGTGTGAAGTCATAGAATGGAGGTGTGTGAGGTCACAGAATTGACGGTATGAAGTCATAGAATGGAGGTGTGTGAAGTTACAGAATTGAGGTGTGTGAAGTCATAGAATGGAGGTGTGTGACTTCAAAGAATGGAGGTGTGCAAATTCATAGAATGGAGCTGTGTGAAGTCAGAATGGAGGTGTGTGAAGTCACAGAATGGAGGTCTGTCAACTCAGAATTTAGGTGTGTGAAGTCAAAGAATGGAGGTGTGTGAAGTCATAAAATGGAGGTGTGTGAAGTCATGGAATGGAAGTGTGTGAAGTCACACAATGGAGGTGTGTGAAGTCACAGAATGGAGGTGTGTGAAGTCACAGAATGGAGGTGTGTGACTCAGAATGGAGGTTTGTAAAGTCACAGAATGGAGGTGTGTGAAGTCATAGAATGGAAGTGTGTGAAGTCATAGAATGGAGGTGTGTGAAGTCAGAATGGAGATATGTGAAGTCACCGAATGGAGGTTTGTGAAGTCATAGAATGGAGTGTGTGAAGTCATAGAATGGACCTGTGTGAATTCAGAATGGAGGTGTGTGAAGTCATAGAATGGAGGTGTGTGAAGTCAGAATGGAGGTGTGTGAAGTCAAAGACTGGAGGTGTGTGAAGTCATAGAATGCAGGTGTGTGAAGTCATAAAATGGAGGTGTGTGAAGTCAGAATGGAGGTGTGTGAAGTCACAGAATTGAGGTGTGTGAACACAGAATGGAGGTGTGTGAAGTCAAAGAATGGAAGTGTGTGAAGTCATAGAATGGAGGTGTGTGAAGTCAGAATGGAGGTGTGTGAAGTCACAGAATTGAGGTGTGTGAACACAGAATGGAGGTGTGTGAAGTCAGAATGGAGATGTGTGAAGTCACCGAATGGAGGTTTGTGAAGTCATAGAATGGAGGTGTGTGAAGTCATAGAAATGTATGTTTGTGAAGTAAGAATGAAGGTGTGTGAAGTCATAGAATGGAGGTGTGTGAAGTCACAGAATGGAGGTGTGTGAAGTCATAGACTTGAGGTGTGTGAAGTCATAGAATGGAGGTGTGTGAAGTCATATAATGAAGGTGTGTGAAGTCACAGAATGGAGGTGTGTGAAGTCAATATGGAGGTATGAAGTCATAGAATGGGGGTGGGTGAAGTCATAGAATGGAGGTGTGTGAAATCATAGAATGGAGTTGTGTGAAGTCACAGAATGGAGGTGTGTGACGTCACAGAATGGAGGTGTGTGAACTCAGAATGGAGGTGTGTAAAGTCACAGAATGGAGGGTGTGTGAAGTCAGAATGGAGATATGTGAAGTCACCGAATGGAGGTTTGTGAAGTCATAGAATGGAGGTATGTGAAGTCATAGAATGGATGTTTCTGAAGAAAAAATGAAGGTATGTGAAGTCATAGAATGGAGGTGGGTGAAGTCACAGAATGGAGGTGTGTGAAGTCAGAATGGAGGTGTGTAGTCATAGATTGGAGGTGGGTGAAGACATAGAAAGAAGGTGTGGGAAGTCATAGAATGGAGGAGTATGAAGTCATAGAGTGCAGGTGAGTGAAGTCACAGATTCGAGGTCTGTGAAGTCATAGAATGGAGGTGTGTGAAGTCAGAATGGAGGTGTGTGAAGTCATAGATGGAGTTGTGTGAAGTCATAGTATGGAAGGTGTGTGAAATCATAGAATGGAGTTTTGTGAAGTCACAGAATGGAGCTGTGTGAATTCAGAATGGAGGTGTGTGAAGTCATAGAATGGAGTGTGTGTGAAGTCAGAATGGAGGTGTTTGAACTCATAGAATGGAGGTGTGTGAAGTCACAGAATGGAAGTGTGTGAAGTCATAGAATGGAGGTGTGTGAAGTCACAGAATGGAGGTGTGTGAAATCATAGAATGGAGGTATGTGAAGTCACAGAATGGAGGTGTGTAAAGTCATAGAATGAAGTTGTGTGAACGTTATAGAATGGATGTTTGTAATGTAATAATATAGGTGTGTGACTTCATAGATTGGAGGTGTGTGACGTCAAAGAATGGAGGTGTGCAAATTCATAGAATGGAGCTGTGTGAAGTCAGAATGGAGGTGTGTGAAGTCACAGAATGGAGGTGTGTCAACTCAGAATTCAGGTGTGTGAAGTCACAGAATGGAGGTGTGTGAAGTCATAGAATGCAAGTGGGTGAAGTCATAGAATGGAGGTGTGTGAAGTCAGAATGGAGGGGGTGTGAAGTCACAGAATGGAGGTGTGTGAAGTTATAAAATGGAGGTGTGTGAAGTCATAGAATGGAAGTGTGTGAAGTCACACAATGGAGGTGTGTGAAGTCCCTGAATGGAGGTGTGTGAAGTCACAGAATGGAGCTGTGTGAACTCAGAATGAAGGTTTGTGAAGTCACAGAATGGAGGTGTGTGAAGTCATAGAATGGAAGTGTGTGAAGTCATAGAATGGAGGTGTGTGAAGTCAGAATGGAGATGTGTGAAGTCACCGAATGGAGTTGTGTGAACTCAGAATGGAGGTGTGTTGAAGTCACCAGAATGGAGGTTTGTGAAGTCATAGAATGGAGGTGTGTGAGGTCATAGAATGGATGTTTCTGAAGGAAAAATTAAGGTGTGTGAAGTCATAGAATGGAGGTGTGTGAAGTCACAGAATGGAGGTGTATGAAGTCATAGAATGGAGGTATGTGAAGTCACCGAATGGAGGTTTGTGAAGTCATAGAATGGAGGTATGTGAAGTCAAATTGGAGGGGTGTGAAGTCGGAGAATGGAGTGTGTGAAGTCACAGAATGGAGGTGGGTGAAGTCACAGAATGGGGTGTGTGAAGTCATAGAATGGAGGTGTGTGAAATCACAGAATGGACGGGTATGAAGTCATATATTTTAGGTGTGTGAAGTCAAAATGGAGGTGTGAATTCATAGAATGGAGGTGTGTGAAGTCACAGAATGGAGGTGTGTGAAGTCACAGAATGGAGGTGTGTGAAGTCACAGAATGGAGGTTGTGTGAAGTCATAGAATGGAGGTGTGTGAAGTCACAGAATGGAGGTGTGTGAAATCATAGAATGGAGGTGTGTGAAGTCACAGAATGGAGGTGTGTAAAGTCATAGAATGAAGTTGTGTGAAGTTATAGAATGGATGTTTGTAATGTAATAATATAGGTGTGTGAAGTCATAGAATGGAGGTGTGTGACGTCAAAGAATGGCGGTGTGCAAATTCATAGAATGGAGCTGTGTGAAGTCAGAATGGAGGTGTGTGAAGTCACAGAATGGAGGTGTGTCAACTCAGAATTTAGGTGTGTGAACTCAAAGAATGGAGGTGTGTGAAGGCATAAGAATGCAGGTGTGTGATGTCATAGAATGGAGTGGTGTGAAGTCAGAATGGAGGTGTGTGAAGTCACAGAATGGAGGTGTGTGAAGTTAAAAATGGAGGTGTGTGAAGTCATAGAATGGAATTGTGTGAAGTCATAGAATGGCGGTGTGTGAAGTCACAGAATGGAGGTGTGGGAAGTCACAGACTGGAGGTGTGTGATGTCACAGAATGGAGGTGTGTGAACTCAGAAAGGAGGTGTGTAAAGTCACAGAATGGAGGTGGGTGAATCATAGAATGGAAGTGTGTGAAGTCACAGAATGGAGGTGTGTGAGGTCACAGAATTGACGGTATGAAGTCATAGAATGGAGGTGTGTGAAGTTACAGAATTGAGGTGTGTGAAGTCATAGAATGGAGGTGTGTGACGACAAAGAATGGAGGTGTGCAAATTCATAAAATGGAGCTGTGTGAAGTCAGAATGGAGGTGTGTGAAGTCACAGAATGGAGGTGTGTCAACTCAGAATTTAGGTGTGTGAAGTCAAAGAATGGAGGTGTGTGAAGTCATAAAATGGAGGTGTGTGAAGTCATGGAATGGAAGTGTGTGAAGTCACACATGGAGGTGTGTGAAGTCAGGAATGGGTAGTGTGAAGTAACAGAATGGAGGTGTGTGACTCAGAATGGAGGTTTGTAAAGTCACGAATGGAGGTGTGTGAAGTCATAGAATGGAAGTGTGTGAAGTCATAGAATGGAGGTGTGTGAAGTCAGAATGGAGATATGTGAAGTCACCGAATGGAGGGTTT
>JANJXV010001825.1:0-71337 GCA_024803745.1 Megascapheus bottae | reverse complement strand
AACACAGGGATCACGGGAGAGAAAACTATTCTGAGAAGGAAGATTCTTTACCCCCAAAGCTTTGCCAGAGTATCACAGGTCAGCTGTCCGGAAATGCTGGCCGACTTCCTCGTGAGGACTCTAGAGCTCGATCGAAGAAGGGAAGGAACAAGCGAGGAAAGGCCTGTGTTTTGGTGATCTCCTAAATTCGCCGGGTTCTTTCTCGGGTTTGTAATTTGGTGCTGATCCTGTCTGTGGATCTTGAGGTTTCACACTTTCCCGAGATGACCTCCAGACGAGTGGGGAATGACCTGAGCCAAAGATCCACATGTAGGGCCTTGCGGTCTGGAGGACAGAAGAATCCCATGAACCTGCCCACCCATGCTGCCTCCTAGTTGTGGTTGT
Organism: Megascapheus bottae; assembly: GCA_024803745.1. Classification (NCBI taxonomy): domain Eukaryota; kingdom Metazoa; phylum Chordata; class Mammalia; order Rodentia; family Geomyidae; genus Megascapheus; species Megascapheus bottae. Next base: position 70,953 of record JANJXV010001825.1, on the reverse strand, counting down.
GGTTGTTGTTGTTGTTGTTGTTGTTCTGGGAGAGGGGCCTGCGGGTTGGATAAAGGGGCTTGAACTCGGCCTGGGTGCTGTCCCTGAGCTCTTCAGCTAAGGGCCACGGCCCTTCGCCTGGGCCTGGCTACTGTCCCTGAGCCCTTCAGCTCAAGGCTACCTCCCTAGCTAGGTGCCAAGTCCCGCTTCCTGTTGTCTACTGATTATTTGGAGCTAAGAGTCCTAAGTCCTCTTGTTCCCAGCTAGCTTGGAAGCTCAGATCTCAGCCTCCTGAGTAGGTCGTGTTGTAGGCTTGAGCCACCGCGCCCGGCCCATGCCGCCTTCGAAGGGCAATCCCCAAATCTGAACCTCCTGGGTAGCTTGGGTTACAGGCCTGAGACACTGGGAGCTTGCTAAGATCTCCATTTAGGAGGTGCAACTCTCCCATGGGGAGGAGTAGGAAACGTACCAGATGGGAAGTAGACATAGGAAGGGCAATAAGGAAGTAGGAATTGGATTAAGGCAGCTCCATGTCTCTGTGAAAAGAATAGATGGAACACCAGTAAACTTATACACGTAAACGATGAAGCAATAAATTAAGGGGGGGGAGGGAAATGGGAACAGAAATCTGAAAGGGGGTGCCAATGTGGGAGTTGTAAGGCACCTACTATCTGGCTAATATAACTGTAACCCCTCTATATATTTCAATTGAAAAATTCACTGAGGTCATCACGTATGGACATTCATTTACTTCTCCAGAAAATAAAGTGTATGCCATGGAGAGGGAAACATACATAATGAAATTAGGTAGAAGTACTGGTGTTTTCCGCAGGCCAATGGCGTTGGAGCTGCCAGGAAACTCCTCAGAATGGTATGCATGGACCCAGAGGGGAGTTTTCCCCGTCTCCATTACTGGTATCAGAAGCTGTGAAAGTCATATGGGTCTAACTAGTGCCCTGAAAACGCCACACCGTGACGGATCCTGGGACACTGCTGACTTCTCTTTGAACTGTGTTGTGGTGCACATGTTTCCCCCGCTTCTGCTGGATGTGCCGACATTTTAAGGACCAGTATTTTTTGGTGTAAGGTTCAGTGTTGAGCCCGAGTGACTTCATCCAGCCTGTGTAACTCCATCTGGACTGAACGACCAATTTGTTATGGATGCAAAAGTACAACCACACCTTGTTTAAAAACATGAAACCCAAAACGAGACTACTGGATTAAGTTCAGTGCGAACGGAGCGTGAAGACACGGAAAACGACTTGCAAACAGTCCCCTAAACCAGTCCATTTCCAAACACGAGGCTCAGTCACAAGGTTGGGACAGGTCAGGTGGAGACGTCCAGTCAGCAGGAGTACATGTGTAACTGTGCTGTTTGTAACCAGTCAGCCTCTAGCAGATGCGAAGCTGTAATAAACTTGGGGGTTGTGGTTTTTGCCCTATAGAACTTAGCCTGTGAGGCCGGGAGGGGTCGCTCTCTCTTCACAGAGTTGGCCCTGACCGGTAAGTGACATTCTCCGTGCTTGGTGTGAAATAAAACTTTGCTTAACTTTGGCTTTCTGTCAGTCTGGTTCCTTTGATCAATGACCCCCGTATTGGGGAACACCCCAACAGATAACATCTCTGTGATCTCACTCTCGGCAGTTCTCTGGACTTTCTGGAGAAGAACCCTCTGCCACTGCGGGATAGGGAGGGCCAGATCATATTCCAAAGTGACAAAATGGATCAACAGTATTCTGCTGAGTCCATGCCTTCTGAAAGGCTGGCTCTTTCTGCAGCACTCTGTTCTATCAGTAAATCGCAACTGAATCAGTCCTTTAGACTCTTTACGCCCTATGGGGTTACAAGTCTGGGAACTACCTGGTCATAGAATTTCCTGGGTACATCTCCTGGTGTGTTTTGAAATTTAGGTCGACCCTTATCATGTTTTTCTATGTGAATGCGGATTCTCTTCCAACTTCTAATGAGTGGGAAGATGACCTGGCCTGGTTGGGCCCAGTGGATCTCCCTTGTAATCCCAGCTAGTTGGGAGGCTGAGATGTGAGGCTTGCAGTTCCAAAGGCAGACCTGGGGGCGGGGACGGTTGCCTACTGGTAGAGTGATTGCCTGGCCTGCAGGAAGCCCTGGGGCCATTCCTTTGCAGAAATAGTCAGAAGGGATGCTGTGGCTCAAGTAGCAAAGTGCTTGAGCAAACACTGTCCAAGAGTCATGCCCATTATGGAAGAAGAAGAAGAAGAAGAAGAAGAAGAAGAAGAAGAAGAAGAAGAAGAAGAAGAAGAAGAAGAAGAGGAAGAAGAAGAGGAAGAAGAAGAAGAAGCAAAAGAAGAAGAAGAAGTGGAAGAGGAAGAAGAAGAGGAAGAGGACGAAGAGGAAGAAGGGCGAAGAAAAAGGGGTGAGAAGAGGAGGAATAAGAAATCTTTCAGGTAGATTCATCCCCTCCCCCCACCCCCGCCCCCAGCCTCGGCTGGTCTTCAAGTTCCTCCTTTTCTCGAGTTTAGAAATGTCATGACTGGGATTCAAGTAAAATGTGTCCCTTACTTAGCAATGAACCAATTCTCAGTGCATCCCACCTGCTCATACACTAGAGAGTGGAAACAGCTTCAGCTTGAGCATTGTTGCTCACTGAAAGGACAGGGCACCACGAGCCCATCCCGACTGCAAGGAGGCACAGGTGTGTGGAATTTAGGGTGGGGCCCATCAGCCAATCATAAGGAGAAGGCATGGCAGGAGGGCCTGAATCAGAATAAAAGCCGGATTGGAATGGAAGAATGACCACTGGGCAGCTACTGCTGAGTAGGAAACATCGTTTCCTGCTGATTCCCGGAGGGGTACTCGAGGAGCCCCTTTCTCCTGGAGCGTTGGTTACTGTGGGCCTGAATTTGTAAGGTGAGTGTTTCTTGCATCCCTTGGAAAAGTTTATGAGACTGCTCCGTGCTTCCCCCTGTCATTCAACAACTCTGCAGCTGACATTATTCCTTCCACACTGGAGAGGAATGGACCCTGCTAAAAAAATGTTTTCTAGGCCCTTTGTATTTTCCCTCTTTTTCCTTGCTTCTTTCTCCTGACCTCTGGGGCTGGGTTTCAGGCTTGAGGAATTCCAGAGTTCCCCTGTATCTCGTGGGAAATGGTTAGGATGCTAGTGAAAGGTATTGTCTTCCTTCACCCCCATAGAGAACGCTACTCTGAGGGATCCCCAAGCAGTGATCTTACCCCCTTCTGCCTGTGGTGGAGCGCTGCCCTCCCAGTGGGATTTCCAGTGGTCCCTTTGGTGACCACTTTTGGGCTCTCCCTTGGGAATTTTGTCAGCTCCCTTCTTCCAAAGCACAAGAAAGGTAGGAAAGAAGCAAGAGGCTTGGATTCTCCTCCTTTTGCCCTTGTGAATTCTTAAATGTCTTCGTGGTCTCCTCTCCCCCGAGGTTCCCCCGGGTCACCTGGGAAAGATCCAAACCTTGCGAAGGATATGTCTCCTCTCCAGCCAGCCCTGGGTCCTAGAGAGCACATTCCTCTGAGCTGGGAGCCACCTCGCACGGTTGCTGCCGGCCTCAAGAACACAGGCAATGCTTGCTACATGAATGCCACTCTGCAGTGTCTGACTCACACAGGCCCACTTGCCAGCCACATGCTGGCCCTTAGGACCTCCCAGATGGCTTGCCAGAAGACAACCTGCATGATGTGTGTGATGCAAGCTCACCTGGAAAGGGCTTTCCAGCACTCCGGGGCCATCATTCAGCCCTCCTGTGCCCTCGGAGCTGGCTTCCACGTGCACAAGCAGGAAGATGCCCATGAGTTTCTCATGTTCATCTTGGAGTCCATGGAGAAATCGTGTCAGTCTTGTGGTATGGGCTTGGATCTTGCCGGTCGGGAGCCTGGCCTCATCCGGGAAATCTTTGGAGGGTCCTGGAGGTCCCAAATCACGTGTTTCCAGTGCCAGAGCACTTCAGACACCTTTGACCCTTATCTGGACATCACGCTGGATATCGCGGGAGCTCAGAGTGTTGAGCAGGCTTTGGCCAGACTGGTCGAGCCGGAAGAGCTGGCCGGGGAAGACGCCTATCACTGTGGGGTTTGTCTGCACAAAGTGTCTGCTTCCAAGACCTTGACTCTGCACAGTGCCTCCAAGGTCCTCATCCTCGTCCTGAAAAGATTTTCTCCTTTGACGGGGGACAAAGTGGATGGGCTAGTGCGGTTTCCTCAGAGACTTGATATGCAGCCATACATGTCTCAGCCAAGGGAGGGACCGCTTGTGTACGACCTGTATGCCGTGCTGGTTCACGCTGGGTGGAGCAGTCACAGTGGACATTATTTCTCTTACATCAAAGCTGGGAATGGCCAGTGGTATAAAATGGATGATGCGAAGGTCAGCACCTGTGCTGTTTCCTCGGTGTTGAGTCAGCGAGCCTACGTCCTCTTTTATAGCCAAGAGGGCAGTAACGAGAAGGGAAACGGTGAGTCCCTGTGGCCAGGCGGGGACCCAACGGCCCCCGACACCCGTGGAAAGCAGAGAAGCACCCACCATCTTCACCTGAAAAAGGACACTCCTCGCGAACTTGTCGAGTCACCAGCACATGTGGAAAGTACAGCACTGAAAGAAATCTCCCTAGACCAGTGGAAGGTCTTCAGGGACCAACACCGGCCAAAGACTCAGCTCAACCTGAGGAAAATTGAGTTCACACAGGATCCCAATCTAGTCCTGATTCACCCATCCAAACACAGGGATCACGGGAGAGAAAACCATTCTGAGAAGGAAGATTCTTTACCCCCAAAGCTTTGCCAGAGTATCACAGGTCAGCTGTCCGGAAATGCTGGCCGACTTCCTCGTGAGGACTCTAGAGCTCGATCGAAGAAGGGAAGGAACAAGCGAGGAAAGGCCTGTGTTTTGGTGCTCTCCTAAATTCGCCGGGTTCTTTCTCGGGTTTGTAATTTGGTGCTGATCCTGTCTGTGGATCTTGAGGTTTCACACTTTCCCGAGATGACCTCCAGACGAGTGGGGAATGACCTGAGCCAAAGATCCACATGTAGGGCCTTGCGGTCTGGAGGACAGAAGAATCCCATGAACCTGCCCACCCATGCTGCCTCCTAGTTGTGGTTGTGGTAGTTGTTGTTGTTGTTGTTGTTGTTGTTGTTGTTGTTGTTCTGGGGAGAGGGGCCTGCGGGTTGGATAAAGGGGCTTGAACTCGGCCTGGGTGCTGTCCCTGAGCTCTTCAGCTAAGGGCCACGGCCCTTCGCCTGGGCCTGGCTACTGTCCCTGAGCCCTTCAGCTCAAGGCTACCTCCCTAGCTAGGTGCCAAGCCCCGCTTCCTGTTGTCTACTGATTATTTGGAGCTAAGAGTCCCAAGTCCTCTTGTTCCCAGCTAGCTTGGAAGCTCAGATCTCAGCCTCCTGAGTAGGTCGTGTTGTAGGCTTGAGCCACCGCGCCCGGCCCATGCCGCCTTCGAAGGGCAATCCCCAAATCTGAACCTCCTGGGTAGCTTGGGTTACAGGCCTGAGACACTGGGAGCTTGCTAAGATCTCCATTTAGGAGGTGCAACTCTCCCATGGGGAAGAGTAGGAAACGTACCAGATGGGAAGTAGACATAGGAAGGGCAATAAGGAAGTAGGAATTGGATTAAGGCAGCTCCATGTCTCTGTGAAAAGAATAGATGGAACACCAGTAAACTTATACACGTAAACGATGAAGCAATAAATTAAGGGGGGGGAGGGAAATGGGAACAGAAATCTGAAAGGGGGTGCCAATGTGGGAGTTGTAAGGCACCTACTATCTGGCTAATATAACTGTAACCCCTCTATATATTTCAATTGAAAAATTCACTGAGATCATCACGTATGGACATTCATTTACTTCTCCAGAAAATAAAGTGTAGGCCATGGAGAAGGAAACATACATAATGAAATTAGGTAGAAGTACTGGTGTTTTCCGCAGGCCAATGGCTTTGGAGCTGCCAGGAAACTCCTCAGAATGGTATGCATGGACCCGGAGGGGAGTTTTCCCCGTCTCCATTACTGGTATCAGAAGCTGTGAAAGTCATATGGGTCTCACTAGTGCCCTGAAAACGCCACACCGTGACAGATCCTGGGACACTGCTGACTTCTCTTTGAACTGTGTTGTGGTGCACATGTTTCCCCCGCTTCTGCTGGATGTGCCGACATTTTAAGGACCAGTATTGTTTGGTGTAAGGTTCAGTGTTGAGCCCGAGTGACTTCATCCAGCCTGTGTAACTCCATCTGGACTGAACGACCAATTTGTTATGGATGCAAAAGTACAACCACACCTTGTTTAAAAACATGAAACCCAAAACGAGACTACTGGATTAAGTTCAGTGCGAACGGAGCGTGAAGACACGGAAAACGACTTGCAAACAGTCCCCTAAACCAGTCCATTTCCAAACACGAGGCTCAGTCACAAGATTGGGACAGGTCAGGTGGAGACGTCCAGTCAGCAGGAGTACATGTGTAACTGTGCTGTTTGTAACCAGTCAGCCTCTAGGAGATGCGAAGCTGTAATAAACTTGGGGGTTGTGGTTTTTGCCCTATAGAACTTAGCCTGTGAGGCCGGGAGGGGTCGCTCTCTCTTCACAGAGTTGGCCCTGACCGGTCAGTGACATTCTCCGTGCTTGGTGTGAAATAAAACTTTGCTTAACTTTGGCTTTCTGTCAGTCTGGTTCCTTTGATCAATGACCCCCGTATTGGGGAACACCCCAACAGATAACATCTCTGTGATCTCACTCTCGGCAGTTCTCTGGACTTTCTGGAGAAGAACCCTCTGCCACTGCGGGATGGGGAGGGCCAGATCATATTCCAAAGTGACAAAATGGATCAACAGTATTCTGCTGAGTCCATGCCTTCTGAAAGGCTGGCTCTTTCTGCAGCACTCTGTTCTATCAGTAAATCGCAACTGAATCAGTCCTTTAGACCCTTTACGCCCTATGGGGTTACAAGTCTGGGAACTACCTGGTCATAGAATTTCCTGGGTACATCTCCTGGTGTGTTTTGAAATTTAGGGCGACCCTTATCATGTTTTTCTATGTGAATGCGGATTCTCTTCCGACTTCAAATGAGTGGGAAGATGACCTGGCCTGGTTGGGCCCAGTGGATCTCCCTTGTAATCCCAGCTAGTTGGGAGGCTGAGATGTGAGGCTTGCAGTTCCAAAGGCAGACCTGGGGGCGGGGCCGGTTGCCTACTGGTAGAGTGATTGCCTGGCCTGCAGGAAGCCCTGGGGCCATTCCTTTGCAGAAATAGTCAGAAGGGATGCTGTGGCTCAAGTAGCAAAGTGCTTGAGCAAACACTGTCCAAGAGTCATGCCCATTATGGAAGAAGAAGAAGAAGAAGAAGAAGAAGAAGAAGAAGAAGAAGAAGAAGAAGAAGAAGAAGAAGAAGAAGAAGAAGAGGAAGAAGAAGAGGAAGAAGAAGAGGAAGAAGAAGAAGAAGCAAAAGAAGAAGAAGAAGCGGAAGAGGAAGAAGAAGAGGAAGAGGACGAAGAGGAAGAAGGGCGAAGAAAAAGGGGTAAGAAGAGGAGGAATAAGAAATCTTTCAGGTAGATTCATCCCCTCCCCCCACCCCCGCCCCCAGCCTCGGCTGGTCTTCAAGTTCCTCCTTTTCTCGAGTTTAGAAATGTCATGACTGGGATTCAAGTAAAATGTGTCCCTTACTTAGCAATGAACCAATTCTCAGTGCATCCCACCTGCTCATACACTAGAGAGTGGAAACAGCTTCAGCTTGAGCATTGTTGCTCACTGAAAGGACAGGGCACCACGAGCCCATCCCGACTGCAAGGAGGCACAGGTGTGTGGAATTTAGGGTGGGGCCCATCAGCCAATCATAAGGAGAAGGCATGGCAGGAGGGCCTGAATCAGAATAAAAGCCGGATTGGAATGGAAGAATGACCACTGGGCAGCTACTGCTGAGTAGGAAACATCGTTTCCTGCTGATTCCCGGAGGGGTACTCGAGGAGCCCCTTTCTCCTGGAGCGTTGGTTACTGTGGGCCTGAATTTGTAAGGTGAGTGTTTCTTGCATCCCTTGGAAAAGTTTATGAGACTGCTCCGTGCTTCCCCCTGTCATTCAACAACTCTGCAGCTGACATTATTCCTTCCACACTGGAGAGGAATGGACCCTGCTAAAAAATGTTTTCTAGGCCCTTTGTATTTTCCCTCTTTTTCCTTGCTTCTTTCTCCTGACCTCTGGGGCTGGGTTTCAGGCTTGAGGAATTCCAGAGTTCCCCTGTATCTCGTGGGAAATGGTTAGGATGCTAGTGAAAGGTATTGTCTTCCTTCACCCCCATAGAGAACGCTACTCTGAGGGATCCCCAAGCAGTGATCTTACCCCCTTCTGCCTGTGGTGGAGCGCTGCCCTCCCAGTGGGATTTCCAGTGGTCCCTTTGGTGACCACTTTTGGGCTCTCCCTTGGGAATTTTGTCAGCTCCCTTCTTCCAAAGCACAAGAAAGGTAGGAAAGAAGCAAGAGGCTTGGATTCTCCTCCTTTTGCCCTTGTGAATTCTTAAATGTCTTCGTGGTCTCCTCTCCCCCGAGGTTCCCCCGGGTCACCTGGGAAAGATCCAAACCTTGCGAAGGATATGTCTCCTCTCCAGCCAGCCCTGGGTCCTAGAGAGCACATTCCTCTGAGCTGGGAGCCACCTCGCACGGTTGCTGCCGGCCTCAAGAACACAGGCAATGCTTGCTACATGAATGCCACTCTGCAGTGTCTGACTCACACAGGCCCACTTGCCAGCCACATGCTGGCCCTTAGGACCTCCCAGATGGCTTGCCAGAAGACAACCTGCATGATGTGTGTGATGCAAGCTCACCTGGAAAGGGCTTTCCAGCACTCCGGGGCCATCATTCAGCCCTCCTGTGCCCTCGGAGCTGGCTTCCACGTGCACAAGCAGGAAGATGCCCATGAGTTTCTCATGTTCATCTTGGAGTCCATGGAGAAATCGCGTCAGTCTTGTGGTATGGGCTTGGATCTTGCCGGTCGGGAGCCTGGCCTCATCCGGGAAATCTTTGGAGGGTCCTGGAGGTCCCAAATCACGTGTTTCCAGTGCCAGAGCACTTCAGACACCTTTGACCCTTATCTGGACATCACGCTGGATATCGCGGGAGCTCAGAGTGTTGAGCAGGCTTTGGCCAGACTGGTCGAGCCGGAAGAGCTGGCCGGGGAAGACGCCTATCACTGTGGGGTTTGTCTGCACAAAGTGTCTGCTTCCAAGACCTTGATTCTGCACAGTGCCTCCAAGGTCCTCATCCTCGTCCTGAAAAGATTTTCTCCTTTGACGGGGGACAAAGTGGATGGGCTAGTGCGGTTTCCTCAGAGACTTGATATGCAGCCATACATGTCTCAGCCAAGGGAGGGACCGCTTGTGTACGACCTGTACGCCGTGCTGGTTCACGCTGGGTGGAGCAGTCACAGTGGACATTATTTCTCTTACATCAAAGCTGGGAATGGCCAGTGGTATAAAATGGATGATGCGAAGGTCAGCACCTGTGCTGTTTCCTCGGTGTTGAGTCAGCGAGCCTACGTCCTCTTTTATAGCCAAGAGGGCAGTAACGAGAAGGGAAACGGTGAGTCCCTGTGGCCAGGCGGGGACCCAACGGCCCCCGACACCCGTGGAAAGCAGAGAAGCACCCACCATCTTCACCTGAAAAAGGACACTCCTCGCGAACTTGTCGAGTCACCAGCACATGTGGAAAGTACAGCACTGAAAGAAATCTTCCTAGACCAGTGGAAGGTCTTCAGGGACCAACACCGGCCAAAGACTCAGCTCAACCTGAGGAAAATTGAGTTCACACAGGATCCCAATCTAGTCCTGATTCACCCATCCAAACACAGGGATCACGGGAGAGAAAACTATTCTGAGAAGGAAGATTCTTTACCCCCAAAGCTTTGCCAGAGTATCACAGGTCAGCTGTCCGGAAATGCTGGCCGACTTCCTCGTGAGGACTCTAGAGCTCGATCGAAGAAGGGAAGGAACAAGCGAGGAAAGGCCTGTGTTTTGGTGCTCTCCTAAATTCGCCGGGTTCTTTCTCGGGTTTGTAATTTGGTGCTGATCCTGTCTGTGGATCTTGAGGTTTCACACTTTCCCGAGATGACCTCCAGACGAGTGGGGAATGACCTGAGCCAAAGATCCACATGTAGGGCCTTGCGGTCTGGAGGACAGAAGAATCCCATGAACCTGCCCACCCATGCTGCCTCCTAGTTGTGGTTGTGGTTGTTGTTGTTGTTGTTGTTGTTGTTGTTGTTGTTGTTGTTGTTCTGGGGAGAGGGGCCTGCGGGTTGGATAAAGGGGCTTGAACTCGGCCTGGGTGCTGTCCCTGAGCTCTTCAGCTAAGGGCCACAGCCCTTCCCCTGGGCCTGGCTACTGTCCCTGAGCCCTTCAGCTCAAGGCTACCTCCCTAGCTAGGTGCCAAGCCCCGCTTCCAGTTGTCTACTGATTATTTGGAGTTAAGAGTCCCAAGTCCTCTTGTTCCCAGCTAGCTTGGAAGCTCAGATCTCAGCCTCCTGAGTAGGTCGTGTTGTAGGCTTGAGCCACCGCGCCCGGCCCATGCCGCCTTCGAAAGGCAATCCCCAAATCTGAACCTCCTGGGTAGCTTGGGTTACAGGCCTGAGACACTGGGAGCTTGCTAAGATCTCCATTTAGGAGGTGCAACTTTCCCTGGGGAAGAGTAGGAAACGTACCAGATGGGAAGTAGACATAGGAAGGGCAATAAGGAAGTAGGAATTGGATTAAGGCAGCTCCATGTCTCTGTGAAAAGAATAGATGGAACACCAGTAAACTTATACACGTAAACGATGAAGCAATAAATTAAGGGGGGGGAGGGAAATGGGAACAGAAATCTGAAAGGGGGTGCCAATGTGGGAGTTGTAAGGCACCTACTATCTGGCTAATATAACTGTAACCCCTCTATATATTTCAATTGAAAAATTCACTGAGATCATCACGTATGGACATTCATTTACTTCTCCAGAAAATAAAGTGTATGCCATGGAGAAGGAAACATACATAATGAAATTAGGTAGAAGTACTGGTGTTTTCCGCAGGCCAATGGCGTTGGAGCTGCCAGGAAACTCCTCAGAATGGTATGCATGGACCCGGAGGGGAGTTTTCCCCGTCTCCATTACTGGTATCAGAAGCTGTGAAAGTCATATGGGTCTCACTAGTGCCCTGAAAACGCCACACCGTGACAGATCCTGGGACACTGCTGACTTCTCTTTGAACTGTGTTGTGGTGCACATGTTTCCCCCGCTTCTGCTGGATGTGCCGACATTTTAAGGACCAGTATTTTTTGGTGTAAGGTTCAGTGTGGAGCCCGAGTGACTTCATCCAGCCTGTGTAACTCCATCTGGACTGAACGACCAATTTGTTATGGATGCAAAAGTACAACCACACCTTGTTTAAAAACATGAAACCCAAAACAAGACTACTGGATTAAGTTCAGTGCGAACGGAGCGTGAAGACACGGAAAACGACTTGCAAACAGTCCCCTAAACCAGTCCATTTCCAAACACGAGGCTCAGTCACAAGGTTGGGACAGGTCAGGTGGAGACGTCCAGTCAGCAGGAGTACATGTGTAACTGTGCTGTTTGTAACCAGTCAGCCTCTAGCAGATGCGAAGCTGTAATAAACTTGGGGGTTGTGGTTTTTGCCCTATAGAACTTAGCCTGTGAGGCCGGGAGGGGTCGCTCTCTCTTCACAGAGTTGGCCCTGACCGGTCAGTGACATTCTCCGTGCTTGGTGTGAAATAAAACTTTGCTTAACTTTGGCTTTCTGTCAGTCTGGTTCCTTTGATCAATGTCCCCCGTATTGGGGAACACCCCAACAGATAACATCTCTGTGATCTCACTCTCGGCAGTTCTCTGGACTTTCTGGAGAAGAACCCTCTGCCACTGCGGGATAGGGAGGGCCAGATCATATTCCAAAGTGACAAAATGGATCAACAGTATTCTGCTGAGTCCATGCCTTCTGAAAGGCTGGCTCTTTCTGCAGCACTCTGTTCTATCAGTAAATCGCAACTGAATCAGTCCTTTAGACTCTTTACGCCCTATGGGGTTACAAGTCTGGGAACTACCTGGTCATAGAATTTCCTGGGTACATCTCCTGGTGTGTTTTGAAATTTAGGGCGACCCTTATCATGTTTATCTATGTGAATGCGGATTCTCTTCCGACTTCAAATGAGTGGGAAGATGACCTGGCCTGGTTGGGCCCAGTGGATCTCCCTTGTAATCCCAGCTAGTTGGGAGGCTGAGATGTGAGGCTTGCAGTTCCAAAGGCAGACCTGGGGGCGGGGACGGTTGCCTACTGGTAGAGTGATTGCCTGGCCTGCAGGAAGCCCTGGGGCCATTCCTTTGCAGAAATAGTCAGAAGGGATGCTGTGGCTCAAGTAGCAAAGTGCTTGAGCAAACACTGTCCAAGAGTCATGCCCATTATGGAAGAAGAAGAAGAAGAAGAAGAAGAAGAAGAAGAAGAAGAAGAAGAAGAAGAAGAAGAAGAGAGAAGAGGAAGAAGAAGAAGAAGCAAAAGAAGAAGAAGAAGAGGAAGAAGAAGAAGAAGCAAAAGAAGAAGAAGAAGCGGAAGAGGAAGAAGAAGAGGAAGAGGACGAAGAGGAAGAAGGGCGAAGAAAAAGGGGTAAGAAGAGGAGGAATAAGAAATCTTTCAGGTAGATTCATCCCCTCCCCCCACCCCCGCCCCCAGCCTCGGCTGGTCTTCAAGTTCCTCCTTTTCTCGAGTTTAGAAATGTCATGACTGGGATTCAAGTAAAATGTGTCCCTTACTTAGCAATGAACCAATTCTCAGTGCATCCCACCTGCTCATACACTAGAGAGTGGAAACAGCTTCAGCTTGAGCATTGTTGCTCACTGAAAGGACAGGGCACCACGAGCCCATCCCGACTGCAAGGAGGCACAGGTGTGTGGAATTTAGGGTGGGGCCCATCAGCCAATCATAAGGAGAAGGCATGGCAGGAGGGCCTGAATCAGAATAAAAGCCGGATTGGAATGGAAGAATGACCACTGGGCAGCTACTGCTGAGTAGGAAACATCGTTTCCTGCTGATTCCCGGAGGGGTACTCGAGGAGCCCCTTTCTCCTGGAGCGTTGGTTACTGTGGGCCTGAATTTGTAAGGTGAGTGTTTCTTGCATCCCTTGGAAAAGTTTATGAGACTGCTCCGTGCTTCCCCCTGTCATTCAACAACTCTGCAGCTGACATTATTCCTTCCACACTGGAGAGGAATGGACCCTGCTAAAAAAATGTTTTCTAGGCCCTTTGTATTTTCCCTCTTTTTCCTTGCTTCTTTCTCCTGACCTCTGGGGCTGGGTTTCAGGCTTGAGGAATTCCAGAGTTCCCCTGTATCTCGTGGGAAATGGTTAGGATGCTAGTGAAAGGTATTGTCTTCCTTCACCCCCATAGAGAACGCTACTCTGAGGGATCCCCAAGCAGTGATCTTACCCCCTTCTGCCTGTGGTGGAGCGCTGCCCTCCCAGTGGGATTTCCAGTGGTCCCTTTGGTGACCACTTTTGGGCTCTCCCTTGGGAATTTTGTCAGCTCCCTTCTTCCAAAGCACAAGAAAGGTAGGAAAGAAGCAAGAGGCTTGGATTCTCCTCCTTTTGCCCTTGTGAATTCTTAAAGGTCTTCGTGGTCTCCTCTCCCCCGAGGTTCCCCCGGGGCACCTGGGAAAGATCCAAACCTTGCGAAGGATATGTCTCCTCTCCAGCCAGCCCTGGGTCCTAGAGAGCACATTCCTCTGAGCTGGGAGCCACCTCGCACGGTTGCTGCCGGCCTCAAGAACACAGGCAATGCTTGCTACATGAATGCCACTCTGCAGTGTCTGACTCACACAGGCCCACTTGCCAGCCACATGCTGGCCCTTAGGACCTCCCAGATGGCTTGCCAGAAGACAACCTGCATGATGTGTGTGATGCAAGCTCACCTGGAAAGGGCTTTCCAGCACTCCGGGGCCATCATTCAGCCCTCCTGTGCCCTCGGAGCTGGCTTCCACGTGCACAAGCAGGAAGATGCCCATGAGTTTCTCATGTTCATCTTGGAGTCCATGGAGAAATCGCGTCAGTCTTGTGGTATGGGCTTGGATCTTGCCGGTCGGGAGCCTGGCCTCATCCGGGAAATCTTTGGAGGGTCCTGGAGGTCCCAAATCACGTGTTTCCAGTGCCAGAGCACTTCAGACACCTTTGACCCTTATCTGGACATCACGCTGGATATCGCGGGAGCTCAGAGTGTTGAGCAGGCTTTGTCCAGACTGGTCGAGCCGGAAGAGCTGGCCGGGGAAGACGCCTATCACTGTGGGGTTTGTCTGCAGAAAGTGTCTGCTTCCAAGACCTTGACTCTGCACAGTGCCTCCAAGGTCCTCATCCTCGTCCTGAAAAGATTTTCTCCTTTGACGGGGGACAAAGTGGATGGGCTAGTGCGGTTTCCTCAGAGACTTGATATGCAGCCATACATGTGTCAGCCAAGGGAGGGACCGCTTGTGTACGACCTGTACGCCGTGCTGGTTCACGCTGGGTGGAGCAGTCACAGTGGACATTATTTCTCTTACATCAAAGCTGGGAATGGCCAGTGGTATAAAATGGATGATGCGAAGGTCAGCACCTGTGCTGTTTCCTCGGTGTTGAGTCAGCGAGCCTACGTCCTCTTTTATAGCCAAGAGGGCAGTAACGAGAAGGGAAACGGTGAGTCCCTGTGGCCAGGCGGGGACCCAACGGCCCCCGACACCCGTGGAAAGCAGAGAAGCACCCACCATCTTCACCTGAAAAAGGACACTCCTCGCGAACTTGTCGAGTCACCAGCACATGTGGAAAGTACAGCACTGAAAGAAATCTCCCTAGACCAGTGGAAGGTCTTCAGGGACCAACACCGGCCAAAGACTCAGCTCAACCTGAGGAAAATTGAGTTCACACAGGATCCCAATCTAGTCCTGATTCACCCATCCAAACACAGGGATCACGGGAGAGAAAACTATTCTGAGAAGGAAGATTCTTTACCCCCAAAGCTTTGCCAGAGTATCACAGGTCAGCTGTCCGGAAATGCTGGCCGACTTCCTCGTGAGGACTCTAGAGCTCGATCGAAGAAGGGAAGGAACAAGCGAGGAAAGGCCTGTGTTTTGGTGCTCTCCTAAATTCGCCGGGTTCTTTCTCGGGTTTGTAATTTGGTGCTGATCCTGTCTGTGGATCTTGAGGTTTCACACTTTCCCGAGATGACCTCCAGACGAGTGGGGAATGACCTGAGCCAAAGATCCACATGTAGGGCCTTGCGGTCTGGAGGACAGAAGAATCCCATGAACCTGCCCACCCATGCTGCCTCCTAGTTGTGGTTGTGGTTGTGGTTGTTGTTGTTGTTGTTGTTGTTGTTGTTGTTCTGGGGAGAGGGGCCTGCGGGTTGGATAAAGGGGCTTGAACTCGGCCTGGGTGCTGTCCCTGAGCTCTTCAGCTAAGGGCCACAGCCCTTCCCCTGGGCCTGGCTACTGTCCCTGAGCCCTTCAGCTCAAGGCTACCTCCCTAGCTAGGTGCCAAGCCCCGCTTCCAGTTGTCTACTGATTATTTGGAGTTAAGAGTCCCAAGTCCTCTTGTTCCCAGCTAGCTTGGAAGCTCAGATCTCAGCCTCCTGAGTAGGTCGTGTTGTAGGCTTGAGCCACCGCGCCCGGCCCATGCCGCCTTCGAAGGGCAATCCCCAAATCTGAACCTCCTGGGTAGCTTGGGTTACAGGCCTGAGACACTGGGAGCTTGCTAAGATCTCCATTTAGGAGGTGCAACTCTCCCATGGGGAAGAGTAGGAAACGTACCAGATGGGAAGTAGACATAGGAAGGGCAATAAGGAAGTAGGAATTGGATTAAGGCAGCTCCATGTCTCTGTGAAAAGAATAGATGGAACACCAGTAAACTTATACACGTAAACGATGAAGCAATAAATTAAGGGGGGGGAGGGAAATGGGAACAGAAATCTGAAAGGGGGTGCCAATGTGGGAGTTGTAAGGCACCTACTATCTGGCTAATATAACTGTAACCCCTCTATATATTTCAATTGAAAAATTCACTGAGATCATCACGTATGGACATTCATTTACTTCTCCAGAAAATAAAGTGTAGGCCATGGAGAAGGAAACATACATAATGAAATTAGGTAGAAGTACTGGTGTTTTCCGCAGGCCAATGGCGTTGGAGCTGCCAGGAAACTCCTCAGAATGGTATGCATGGACCCGGAGGGGAGTTTTCCCCGTCTCCATTACTGGTATCAGAAGCTGTGAAAGTCATATGGGTCTCACTAGTGCCCTGAAAACGCCACACCGTGACGGATCCTGGGACACTGCTGACTTCTCTTTGAACTGTGTTGTGGTGCACATGTTTCCCCCGCTTCTGCTGGATGTGCCGACATTTTAAGGACCAGTATTTTTTGGTGTAAGGTTCAGTGTTGAGCCCGAGTGACTTCATCCAGCCTGTGTAACTCCATCTGGACTGAACGACCAATTTGTTATGGATGCAAAAGTACAACCACACCTTGTTTAAAAACATGAAACCCAAAACGAGACTACTGGATTAAGTTCAGTGCGAACGGAGCGTGAAGACACGGAAAACGACTTGCAAACAGTCCCCTAAACCAGTCCATTTCCAAACACGAGGCTCAGTCACAAGGTTGGGACAGGTCAGGTGGAGACGTCCAGTCAGCAGGAGTACATGTGTAACTGTGCTGTTTGTAACCAGTCAGCCTCTAGCAGATGCGAAGCTGTAATAAACTTGGGGGTTGTGGTTTTTGCCCTATAGAACTTAGCCTGTGAGGCCGGGAGGGGTCGCTCTCTCTTCACAGAGTTGGCCCTGACCGGTCAGTGACATTCTCCGTGCTTGTTGTGAAATAAAACTTTGCTTAACTTTGGCTTTCTGTCAGTCTGGTTCCTTTGATCAATGACCCCCGTATTGGGGAACACCCCAACAGATAACATCTCTGTGATCTCACTCTCGGCAGTTCTCTGGACTTTCTGGAGAAGAACCCTCTGCCACTACGGGATAGGGAGGGCCAGATCATATTCCAAAGTGACAAAATGGATCAACAGTATTCTGCTGAGTCCATGCCTTCTGAAAGGCTGGCTCTTTCTGCAGCACTCTGTTCTATCAGTAAATCGCAACTGAATCAGTCCTTTAGACTCTTTACGCCCTATGGGGTTACAAGTCTGGGAACTACCTGGTCATAGAATTTCCTGGGTACATCTCCTGGTGTGTTTTGAAATTTAGGGCGACCCTTATCATGTTTATCTATGTGAATGCGGATTCTCTTCCGACTTCAAATGAGTGGGAAGATGACCTGGCCTGGTTGGGCCCAGTGGATCTCCCTTGTAATCCCAGGTAGTTGGGAGGCTGAGATGTGAGGCTTGCAGTTCCAAAGGCAGACCTGGGGGCGGGGACGGTTGCCTACTGGTAGAGTGATTGCCTGGCCTGCAGGAAGCCCTGGGGCCATTCCTTTGCAGAAATAGTCAGAAGGGATGCTGTGGCTCAAGTAGCAAAGTGCTTGAGCAAACACTGTCCAAGAGTCATGCCCATTATGGAAGAAGAAGAAGAAGAAGAAGAAGAAGAAGAAGAAGAAGAAGAAGAAGAAGAAGAAGAAGAAGAAGAAGAAGAGGAAGAAGAAGAAGAAGCAAAAGAAGAAGAAGAAGCGGAAGAGGAAGAAGAAGAGGAAGAGGACGAAGAGGAAGAAGGGCGAAGAAAAAGGGGTAAGAAGAGGAGGAATAAGAAATCTTTCAGGTAGATTCATCCCCTCCCCCCACCCCCGCCCCCAGCCTCGGCTGGTCTTCAAGTTCCTCCTTTTCTCGAGTTTAGAAATGTCATGACTGGGATTCAAGTAAAATGTGTCCCTTACTTAGCAATGAACCAATTCTCAGTGCATCCCACCTGCTCATACACTAGAGAGTGGAAACAGCTTCAGCTTGAGCATTGTTGCTCACTGAAAGGACAGGGCACCACGAGCCCATCCCGACTGCAAGGAGGCACAGGTGTGTGGAATTTAGGGTGGGGCCCATCAGCCAATCATAAGGAGAAGGCATGGCAGGAGGGCCTGAATCAGAATAAAAGCCGGATTGGAATGGAAGAATGACCACTGGGCAGCTACTGCTGAGTAGGAAACATCGTTTCCTGCTGATTCCCGGAGGGGTACTCGAGGAGCCCCTTTCTCCTGGAGCGTTGGTTACTGTGGGCCTGAATTTGTAAGGTGAGTGTTTCTTGCATCCCTTGGAAAAGTTTATGAGACTGCTCCGTGCTTCCCCCTGTCATTCAACAACTCTGCAGCTGACATTATTCCTTCCACACTGGAGAGGAATGGACCCTGCTAAAAAAATGTTTTCTAGGCCCTTTGTATTTTCCCTCTTTTTCCTTGCTTCTTTCTCCTGACCTCTGGGGCTGGGTTTCAGGCTTGAGGAATTCCAGAGTTCCCCTGTATCTCGTGGGAAATGGTTAGGATGCTAGTGAAAGGTATTGTCTTCCTTCACCCCCATAGAGAACGCTACTCTGAGGGATCCCCGAGCAGTGATCTTACCCCCTTCTGCCTGTGGTGGAGCGCTGCCCTCCCAGTGGGATTTCCAGTGGTCCCTTTGGTGACCACTTTTGGGCTCTCCCTTGGGAATTTTGTCAGCTCCCTTCTTCCAAAGCACAAGAAAGGTAGGAAAGAAGCAAGAGGCTTGGATTCTCCTCCTTTTGCCCTTGTGAATTCTTAAATGTCTTCGTGGTCTCCTCTCCCCCGAGGTTCCCCCGGGTCACCTGGGAAAGATCCAAACCTTGCGAAGGATATGTCTCCTCTCCAGCCAGCCCTGGGTCCTAGAGAGCACATTCCTCTGAGCTGGGAGCCACCTCGCACGGTTGCTGCCGGCCTCAAGAACACAGGCAATGCTTGCTACATGAATGCCACTCTGCAGTGTCTGACTCACACAGGCCCACTTGCCAGCCACATGCTGGCCCTTAGGACCTCCCAGATGGCTTGCCAGAAGACAACCTGCATGATGTGTGTGATGCAAGCTCACCTGGAAAGGGCTTTCCAGCACTCCGGGGCCATCATTCAGCCCTCCTGTGCCCTCGGAGCTGGCTTCCATGTGCACAAGCAGGAAGATGCCCATGAGTTTCTCATGTTCATCTTGGAGTCCATGGAGAAATCGCGTCAGTCTTGTGGTATGGGCTTGGATCTTGCCGGTCGGGAGCCTGGCCTCATCCGGGAAATCTTTGGAGGGTCCTGGAGGTCCCAAATCACGTGTTTCCAGTGCCAGAGCACTTCAGACACCTTTGACCCTTATCTGGACATCACGCTGGATATCGCGGGAGCTCAGAGTGTTGAGCAGGCTTTGGCCAGACTGGTCGAGCCGGAAGAGCTGGCCGGGGAAGACGCCTATCACTGTGGGGTTTGTCTGCACAAAGTGTCTGCTTCCAAGACCTTGACTCTGCACAGTGCCTCCAAGGTCCTCATCCTAGTCCTGAAAAGATTTTCTCCTTTGACGGGGGACAAAGTGGATGGGCTAGTGCGGTTTCCTCAGAGACTTGATATGCAGCCATACATGTGTCAGCCAAGGGAGGGACCGCTTGTGTACGACCTGTACGCCGTGCTGGTTCACGCTGGGTGGAGCAGTCACAGTGGACATTATTTCTCTTACATCAAAGCTGGGAATGGCCAGTGGTATAAAATGGATGATGCGAAGGTCAGCACGTGTGCTGTTTCCTCGGTGTTGAGTCAGCGAGCCTACGTCCTCTTTTATAGCCAAGAGGGCAGTAATGAGAAGGGAAACGGTGAGTCCCTGTGGCCAGGCGGGGACCCAACGGCCCCCGACACCCGTGGAAAGCAGAGAAGCACCCACCATCTTCACCTGAAAAAGGACACTCCTCGCGAACTTGTCGAGTCACCAGCACATGTGGAAAGTACAGCACTGAAAGAAATCTCCCTAGACCAGTGGAAGGTCTTCAGGGACCAACACCGGCCAAAGACTCAGCTCAACCTGAGGAAAATTGAGTTCACACAGGATCCCAATCTAGTCCTGATTCACCCATCCAAACACAGGGATCACGGGAGAGAAAACCATTCTGAGAAGGAAGATTCTTTACCCACAAAGCTTTGCCAGAGTATCACAGGTCAGCTGTCCGGAAATGCTGGCCGACTTCCTCGTGAGGACTCTAGAGCTCGATCGAAGAAGGGAAGGAACAAGCGAGGAAAGGCCTGTGTTTTGGTGCTCTCCTAAATTCGCCGGGTTCTGTCTCGGGTTTGTAATTTGGTGCTGATCCTGTCTGTGGATCTTGAGGTTTCACACTTTCCCGAGATGACCTCCAGACGAGTGGGGAATGACCTGAGCCAAAGATCCACATGTAGGGCCTTGCGGTCTGGAGGACAGAAGAATCCCATGAACCTGCCCACCCATGCTGCCTCCTAGTTGTGGTTGTGGTTGTGGTTGTTGTTGTTGTTGTTGTTGTTGTTGTTCTGGGGAGAGGGGCCTGCGGATTGGATAAAGGGGCTTGAACTCGGCCTGGGTGCTGTCCCTGAGCTCTTCAGCTAAGGGCCACGGCCCTTCGCCTGGGCCTGGCTACTGTCCCTGAGCCCTTCAGCTCAAGGCTACCTCCCTAGCTAGGTGCCAAGCCCCGCTTCCTGTTGTCTACTGATTATTTGGAGCTAAGAGTCCCAAGTCCTCTTGTTCCCAGCTAGCTTGGAAGCTCAGATCTCAGCCTCCTGAGTAGGTCGTGTTGTAGGCTTGAGCCACCGCGCCCGGCCCATGCCGCCTTCGAAGGGCAATCCCCAAATCTGAACCTCCTGGGTAGCTTGGATTACAGGCCTGAGACACTGGGAGCTTGCTAAGATCTCCATTTAGGAGGTGCAACTCTCCCATGGGGAGGAGTAGGAAACGTACCAGATGGGAAGTAGACATACGAAGGGCAATAAGGAAGTAGGAATTGGATTAAGGCAGCTCCATGTCTCTGTGAAAAGAATAGATGGAACACCAGTAAACTTATACACGTAAACGATGAAGCAATAAATTAAGGGGGGGGAGGGAAATGGGAACAGAAATCTGAAAGGGGGTGCCAATGTGGGAGTTGTAAGGCACCTACTATCTGGCTAATATAACTGTAACCCCTCTATATATTTCAATTGAAAAATTCACTGAGATCATCACGTATGGACATTCATTTACTTCTCCAGAAAATAAAGTGTATGCCATGGAGAAGGAAACATACATAATGAAATTAGGTAGAAGTACTGGTGTTTTCCGCAGGCCAATGGCGTTGGAGCTGCCAGGAAACTCCTCAGAATGGTATGCATGGACCCGGAGGGGAGTTTTCCCCGTCTCCATTACTGGTATCAGAAGCTGTGAAAGTCATATGGGTCTCACTAGTGCCCTGAAAACGCCACACCGTGACGGATCCTGGGACACTGCTGACTTCTCTTTGAACTGTGTTGTGGTGCACATGTTTCCCCCGCTTCTGCTGGATGTGCCGACATTTTAAGGACCAGTATTTTTTGGTGTAAGGTTCAGTGTTGAGCCCGAGTGACTTCATCCAGCCTGTGTAACTCCATCTGGACTGAACGACCAATTTGTTATGGATGCAAAAGTACAACCACACCTTGTTTAAAACCATGAAACCGAAAACGAGACTACTGGATTAAGTTCAGTGCGAACGGAGCGTGAAGACACGGAAAACGACTTGCAAACAGTCCCCTAAACCAGTCCATTTCCAAACACGAGGCTCAGTCACAAGGTTGGGACAGGTCAGGTGGAGACGTCCAGTCAGCAGGAGTACATGTGTAACTGTGCTGTTTGTAACCAGTCAGCCTCTAGCAGATGCGAAGCTGTAATAAACTTGGGGGTTGTGGTTTTTGCCCTATAGAACTTAGCCTGTGAGGCCGGGAGGGGTCGCTCTCTCTTCACAGAGTTGGCCCTGACCGGTCAGTGACATTCTCCGTGCTTGGTGTGAAATAAAACTTTGCTTAACTTTGGCTTTCTGTCAGTCTGGTTCCTTTGATCAATGACCCCCGTATTGGGGAACACCCCAACAGATAACATCTCTGTGATCTCACTCTCGGCAGTTCTCTGGACTTTCTGGAGAAGAACCCTCTGCCACTGCGGGATAGGGAGGGCCAGATCATATTCCAAAGTGACAAAATGGATCAACAGTATTCTGCTGAGTCCATGCCTTCTGAAAGGCTGGCTCTTTCTGCAGCACTCTGTTCTATCAGTAAATCGCAACTGAATCAGTTCTTTAGACTCTTTACGCCCTATGGGGTTACAAGTCTGGGAACTACCTGGTCATTGAATTTCCTGGGTACATCTCCTGGTGTGTTTTGAAATTTAGGGCGACCCTTATCATGTTTTTCTATGTGAATGTGGATTCTCTTCCAACTTCTAATGAGTGGGAAGATGACCTGGCCTGGTTGGGCCCAGTGGATCTCCCTTGTAATCCCAGCTAGTTGGGAGGCTGAGATGTGAGGCTTGCAGTTCCAAAGGCAGACCTGGGGGCGGGGACGGTTGCCTACTGGTAGAGTGATTGCCTGGCCTGCAGGAAGCCCTGGGGCCATTCCTTTGCAGAAATAGTCAGAAGGGATGCTGTGGCTCAAGTAGCAAAGTGCTTGAGCAAACACTGTCCAAGAGTCATGCCCATTATAGAAGAAGAAGAAGAAGAAGAAGAAGAAGAAGAAGAAGAAGAAGAAGAAGAAGAAGAAGAAGAAGAAGAGGAAGAAGAAGAGGAAGAAGAAGAAGAAGCAAAAGAAGAAGAAGAAGCGGAAGAGGAAGAAGAAGAGGAAGAGGACGAAGAGGAAGAAGGGCGAAGAAAAAGGGGTAAGAAGAGGAGGAATAAGAAATCTTTCAGGTAGATTCATCCCCTCCCCCCACCCCCGCCCCCAGCCTCGGCTGGTCTTCAAGTTCCTCCTTTTCTCGAGTTTAGAAATGTCATGACTGGGATTCAAGTAAAATGTGTCCCTTACTTAGCAATGAACCAATTCTCAGTGCATCCCACCTGCTCATACACTAGAGAGTGGAAACAGCTTCAGCTTGAGCATTGTTGCTCACTGAAAGGACAGGGCACCACGAGCCCATCCCGACTGCAAGGAGGCACAGGTGTGTGGAATTTAGGGTGGGGCCCATCAGCCAATCATAAGGAGAAGGCATGGCAGGAGGGCCTGAATCAGAATAAAAGCCGGATTGGAATGGAAGAATGACCACTGGGCAGCTACTGCTGAGTAGGAAACATCGTTTCCTGCTGATTCCCGGAGGGGTACTCGAGGAGCCCCTTTCTCCTGGAGCGTTGGTTACTGTGGGCCTGAATTTGTAAGGTGAGTGTTTCTTGCATCCCTTGGAAAAGTTTATGAGACTGCTCCGTGCTTCCCCCTGTCATTCAACAACTCTGCAGCTGACATTATTCCTTCCACACTGGAGAGGAATGGACCCTGCTAAAAAATGTTTTCTAGGCCCTTTGTATTTTCCCTCTTTTTCCTTGCTTCTTTCTCCTGACCTCTGGGGCTGGGTTTCAGGCTTGAGGAATTCCAGAGTTCCCCTGTATCTCGTGGGAAATGGTTAGGATGCTAGTGAAACGTATTGTCTTCCTTCACCCCCATAGAGAACGCTACTCTGAGGGATCCCCAAGCAGTGATCTTACCCCCTTCTGCCTGTGGTGGAGCACTGCCCTCCCAGTGGGATTTCCAGTGGTCCCTTTGGTGACCACTTTTGGGCTCTCCCTTGGGAATTTTGTCAGCTCCCTTCTTCCAAAGCACAAGAAAGGTAGGAAAGAAGCAAGAGGCTTGGATTCTCCTCCTTTTGCCCTTGTGAATTCTTAAATGTCTCCCCCGAGGTTCCCCCGGGTCACCTGGGAAAGATCCAAACCTTGCGAAGGATATGTCTCCTCTCCAGCCAGCCCTGGGTCCTAGAGAGCACATTCCTCTGAGCTGGGAGCCACCTCGCACGGTTGCTGCCGGCCTCAAGAACACAGGCAATGCTTGCTACATGAATGCCTCTCTGCAGTGTCTGACTCACACAGGCCCACTTGCCAGCCACATGCTGGCCCTTAGGACCTCCCAGATGGCTTGCCAGAAGACAACCTGCATGATGTGTGTGATGCAAGCTCACCTGGAAAGGGCTTTCCAGCACTCCGGGGCCATCATTCAGCCCTCCTGTGCCCTCGGAGCTGGCTTCCACGTGCACAAGCAGGAAGATGCCCATGAGTTTCTCATGTTCATCTTGGAGTCCATGGAGAAATCGCGTCAGTCTTGTGGTATGGGCTTGGATCTTGCCGGTCGGGAGCCTGGCCTCATCCGGGAAATCTTTGGAGGGTCCTGGAGGTCCCAAATCACGTGTTTCCAGTGCCAGAGCACTTCAGACACCTTTGACCCTTATCTGGACATCACGCTGGATATCGCGGGAGCTCAGAGTGTTGAGCAGGCTTTGGCCAGACTGGTCGAGCCGGAAGAGCTGGCCGGGGAAGACGCCTATCACTGTGGGGTTTGTCTGCACAAAGTGTCTGCTTCCAAGACCTTGACTCTGCACAGTGCCTCCAAGGTCCTCATCCTCGTCCTGAAAAGATTTTCTCCTTTGACGGGGGACAAAGTGGATGGGCTAGTGCGGTTTCCTCAGAGACTTGATATGCAGCCATACATGTCTCAGCCAAGGGAGGGACCGCTTGTGTACGACCTGTACGCCGTGCTGGTTCACGCTGGGTGGAGCAGTCACAGTGGACATTATTTCTCTTACATCAAAGCTGGGAATGGCCAGTAGTATAAAATGGAGGATGCGAAGGTCAGCACCTGTGCTGTTTCCTCGGTGTTGAGTCAGCGAGCCTACGTCCTCTTTTATAGCCAAGAGGGCAGTAACGAGAAGGGAAACGGTGAGTCCCTGTGGCCAGGCGGGGACCCAACGGCCCCCGACACCCGTGGAAAGCAGAGAAGCACCCACCATCTTCACCTGAAAAAGGACACTCCTCGCGAACTTGTCGAGTCACCAGCACATGTGGAAAGTACAGCACTGAAAGAAATCTCCCTAGACCAGTGGAAGGTCTTCAGGGACCAACACCGGCCAAAGACTCAGCTCAACCTGAGGAAAATTGAGTTCACACAGGATCCCAATCTAGTCCTGATTCACCCATCCAAACACAGGGATCACGGGAGAGAAAACCATTCTGAGAAGGAAGATTCTTTACCCACAAAGCTTTGCCAGAGTATCACAGGTCAGCTGTCCGGAAATGCTGGCCGACTTCCTCGTGAGGACTCTAGAGCTCGATCGAAGAAGGGAAGGAACAAGCGAGGAAAGGCCTGTGTTTTGGTGCTCTCCTAAATTCGCCGGGTTCTGTCTCGGGTTTGTAATTTGGTGCTGATCCTGTCTGTGGATCTTGAGGTTTCACACTTTCCCGAGATGACCTCCAGACGAGTGGGGAATGACCTGAGCCAAAGATCCACATGTAGGGCCTTGCGGTCTGGAGGACAGAAGAATCCCATGAACCTGCCCACCCATGCTGCCTCCTAGTTGTGGTTGTGGTTGTGGTTGTTGTTGTTGTTGTTGTTGTTGTTGTTCTGGGGAGAGGGGCCTGCGGGTTGGATAAAGGGGCTTGAACTCGGCCTGGGTGCTGTCCCTGAGCTCTTCAGCTAAGGGCCACGGCCCTTCGCCTGGGCCTGGCTACTGTCCCTGAGCCCTTCAGCTCAAGGCTACCTCCCTAGCTAGGTGCCAAGCCCCGCTTCCTGTTGTCTACTGATTATTTGGAGCTAAGAGTCCCAAGTCCTCTTGTTCCCAGCTAGCTTGGAAGCTCAGATCTCAGCCTCCTGAGTAGGTCGTGTTGTAGGCTTGAGCCACCACGCCCGGCCCATGCCGCCTTCGAAGGGCAATCCCCAAATCTGAACCTCCTGGGTAGCTTGGATTACAGGCCTGAGACACTGGGAGCTTGCTAAGATCTCCATTTAGGAGGTGCAACTCTCCCATGGGGAGGAGTAGGAAACGTACCAGATGGGAAGTAGACATAGGAAGGGCAATAAGGAAGTAGGAATTGGATTAAGGCAGCTCCATGTCTCTGTGAAAAGAATAGATGGAACACCAGTAAACTTATACACGTAAACGATGAAGCAATAAATTAAGGGGGGGGAGGGAAAT
The DNA here is from genome assembly GCA_024803745.1 of Megascapheus bottae. Lineage (NCBI taxonomy): Eukaryota > Metazoa > Chordata > Mammalia > Rodentia > Geomyidae > Megascapheus > Megascapheus bottae. Next base: position 44,907 of record JANJXV010001825.1, on the reverse strand, counting down.
GGGAACAGAAATCTGAAAGGGGGTGCCAATGTGGGAGTTGTAAGGCACCTACTATCTGGCTAATATAACTGTAACCCCTCTATATATTTCAATTGAAAAATTCACTGAGATCATCACGTATGGACATTCATTTACTTCTCCAGAAAATAAAGTGTATGCCATGGAGAAGGAAACATACATAATGAAATTAGGTAGAAGTACTGGTGTTTTCCGCAGGCCAATGGCGTTGGAGCTGCCAGGAAACTCCTCAGAATGGTATGCATGGACCCGGAGGGGAGTTTTCCCCGTCTCCATTACTGGTATCAGAAGCTGTGAAAGTCATATGGGTCTCACTAGTGCCCTGAAAACGCCACACCGTGACGGATCCTGGGACACTGCTGACTTCTCTTTGAACTGTGTTGTGGTGCACATGTTTCCCCCGCTTCTGCTGGATGTGCCGACATTTTAAGGACCAGTATTTTTTGGTGTAAGGTTCAGTGTTGAGCCCGAGTGACTTCATCCAGCCTGTGTAACTCCATCTGGACTGAACGACCAATTTGTTATGGATGCAAAAGTACAACCACACCTTGTTTAAAACCATGAAACCGAAAACGAGACTACTGGATTAAGTTCAGTGCGAACGGAGCGTGAAGACACGGAAAACGACTTGCAAACAGTCCCCTAAACCAGTCCATTTCCAAACACGAGGCTCAGTCACAAGGTTGGGACAGGTCAGGTGGAGACGTCCAGTCAGCAGGAGTACATGTGTAACTGTGCTGTTTGTAACCAGTCAGCCTCTAGCAGATGCGAAGCTGTAATAAACTTGGGGGTTGTGGTTTTTGCCCTATAGAACTTAGCCTGTGAGGCCGGGAGGGGTCGCTCTCTCTTCACAGAGTTGGCCCTGACCGGTCAGTGACATTCTCCGTGCTTGGTGTGAAATAAAACTTTGCTTAACTTTGGCTTTCTGTCAGTCTGGTTCCTTTGATCAATGACCCCCGTATTGGGGAACACCCCAACAGATAACATCTCTGTGATCTCACTCTCGGCAGTTCTCTGGACTTTCTGGAGAAGAACCCTCTGCCACTGCGGGATAGGGAGGGCCAGATCATATTCCAAAGTGACAAAATGGATCAACAGTATTCTGCTGAGTCCATGCCTTCTGAAAGGCTGGCTCTTTCTGCAGCACTCTGTTCTATCAGTAAATCGCAACTGAATCAGTTCTTTAGACTCTTTACGCCCTATGGGGTTACAAGTCTGGGAACTACCTGGTCATAGAATTTCCTGGGTACATCTCCTGGTGTGTTTTGAAATTTAGGGCGACCCTTATCATGTTTTTCTATGTGAATGTGGATTCTCTTCCAACTTCTAATGAGTGGGAAGATGACCTGGCCTGGTTGGGCCCAGTGGATCTCCCTTGTAATCCCAGCTAGTTGGGAGGCTGAGATGTGAGGCTTGCAGTTCCAAAGGCAGACCTGGGGGCGGGGACGGTTGCCTACTGGTAGAGTGATTGCCTGGCCTGCAGGAAGCCCTGGGGCCATTCCTTTGCAGAAATAGTCAGAAGGGATGCTGTGGCTCAAGTAGCAAAGTGCTTGAGCAAACACTGTCCAAGAGTCATGCCCATTATAGAAGAAGAAGAAGAAGAAGAAGAAGAAGAAGAAGAAGAAGAAGAAGAAGAAGAAGAAGAAGAAGAGGAAGAAGAAGAAGAAGCAAAAGAAGAAGAAGAAGCGGAAGAGGAAGAAGAAGAGGAAGAGGACGAAGAGGAAGAAGGGCGAAGAAAAAGGGGTAAGAAGAGGAGGAATAAGAAATCTTTCAGGTAGATTCATCCCCTCCCCCCACCCCCACCCCCAGCCTCGGCTGGTCTTCAAGTTCCTCCTTTTCTCGAGTTTAGAAATGTCATGACTGGGATTCAAGTAAAATGTGTCCCTTACTTAGCAATGAACCAATTCTCAGTGCATCCCACCTGCTCATACACTAGAGAGTGGAAACAGCTTCAGCTTGAGCATTGTTGCTCACTGAAAGGACAGGGCACCACGAGCCCATCCCGACTGCAAGGAGGCACAGGTGTGTGGAATTTAGGGTGGGGCCCATCAGCCAATCATAAGGAGAAGGCATGGCAGGAGGGCCTGAATCAGAATAAAAGCCGGATTGGAATGGAAGAATGACCACTGGGCAGCTACTGCTGAGTAGGAAACATCGTTTCCTGCTGATTCCCGGAGGGGTACTCGAGGAGCCCCTTTCTCCTGGAGCGTTGGTTACTGTGGGCCTGAATTTGTAAGGTGAGTGTTTCTTGCATCCCTTGGAAAAGTTTATGAGACTGCTCCGTGCTTCCCCCTGTCATTCAACAACTCTGCAGCTGACATTATTCCTTCCACACTGGAGAGGAATGGACCCTGCTAAAAAATGTTTTCTAGGCCCTTTGTATTTTCCCTCTTTTTCCTTGCTTCTTTCTCCTGACCTCTGGGGCTGGGTTTCAGGCTTGAGGAATTCCAGAGTTCCCCTGTATCTCGTGGGAAATGGTTAGGATGCTAGTGAAAGGTATTGTCTTCCTTCACCCCCATAGAGAACGCTACTCTGAGGGATCCCCAAGCAGTGATCTTACCCCCTTCTGCCTGTGGTGGAGCGCTGCCCTCCCAGTGGGATTTCCAGTGGTCCCTTTGGTGACCACTTTTGGGCTCTCCCTTGGGAATTTTGTCAGCTCCCTTCTTCCAAAGCACAAGAAAGGTAGGAAAGAAGCAAGAGGCTTGGATTCTCCTCCTTTTGCCCTTGTGAATTCTTAAATGTCTTCGTGGTCTCCTCTCCCCCGAGGTTCCCCCGGGGCACCTGGGAAAGATCCAAACCTTGCGAAGGATATGTCTCCTCTCCAGCCAGCCCTGGGTCCTAGAGAGCACATTCCTCTGAGCTGGGAGCCACCTCGCACGGTTGCTGCCGGCCTCAAGAACACAGGCAATGCTTGCTACATGAATGCCACTCTGCAGTGTCTGACTGACACAGGCCCAATTGCCAGCCACATGCTGGCCCTTAGGACCTCCCAGATGGCTTGCCAGAAGACAACCTGCATGATGTGTGTGATGCAAGCTCACCTGGAAAGGGCTTTCCAGCACTCCGGGGCCATCATTCAGCCCTCCTGTGCCCTCGGAGCTGGCTTCCACGTGCACAAGCAGGAAGATGCCCATGAGTTTCTCATGTTCATCTTGGAGTCCATGGAGAAATCGCGTCAGTCTTGTGGTATGGGCTTGGATCTTGCCGGTCGGGAGCCTGGCCTCATCCGGGAAATCTTTGGAGGGTCCTGGAGGTCCCAAATCACGTGTTTCCAGTGCCAGAGCACTTCAGACACCTTTGACCCTTATCTGGACATCACGCTGGATATCGCGGGAGCTCAGAGTGTTGAGCAGGCTTTGGCCAGACTGGTCGAGCCGGAAGAGCTGGCCGGGGAAGACGCCTATCACCGTGGGGTTTGTCTGCACAAAGTGTCTGCTTCCAAGACCTTGACTCTGCACAGTGCCTCCAAGGTCCTCATCCTCGTCCTGAAAAGATTTTCTCCTTTGACGGGGGACAAAGTGGATGGGCTAGTGCGGTTTCCTCAGAGACTTGATATGCAGCCATACATGTCTCAGCCAAGGGAGGGACCGCTTGTGTACGACCTGTACGCCGTGCTGGTTCACGCTGGGTGGAGCAGTCACAGTGGACATTATTTCTCTTACATCAAAGCTGGGAATGGCCAGTGGTATAAAATGGATGATGCGAAGGTCAGCACCTGTGCTGTTTCCTCGGTGTTGAGTCAGCGAGCCTACGTCCTCTTTTATAGCCAAGAGGGCAGTAACGAGAAGGGAAACGGTGAGTCCCTGTGGCCAGGCGGGGACCCAACGGCCCCCGACACCCGTGGAAAGCAGAGAAGCACCCACCATCTTCACCTGAAAAAGGACACTCCTCGCGAACTTGTCGAGTCACCAGCACATGTGGAAAGTACAGCACTGAAAGAAATCTCCCTAGACCAGTGGAAGGTCTTCAGGGACCAACACCGGCCAAAGACTCAGCTCAACCTGAGGAAAATTGAGTTCACACAGGATCCCAATCTAGTCCTGATTCACCCATCCAAACACAGGGATCACGGGAGAGAAAACCATTCTGAGAAGGAAGATTCTTTACCCCCAAAGCTTTGCCAGAGTATCACAGGTCAGCTGTCCGGAAATGCTGGCCGACTTCCTCGTGAGGACGCTAGAGCTCGATCGAAGAAGGGAAGGAACAAGCGAGGAAAGGCCTGTGTTTTGGTGCTCTCCTAAATCCGCCGGGTTCTTTCTCGGGTTTGTAATTTGGTGCTGATCCTGTCTGTGGATCTTGAGTTTTCACACTTTCCCGAGATGACCTCCAGACGAGTGGGGAATGACCTGAGCCAAAGATCCACATGTAGGGCCTTGCGGTCTGGAGGACAGAAGAATCCCATGAACCTGCCCACCCATGCTGCCTCCTAGTTGTGGTTGTGGTTGTTGTTGTTGTTGTTGTTGTTGTTGTTGTTGTTCTGGGGAGAGGGGCCTGCGGGTTGGATAAAGGGGCTTGAACTCGGCCTGGGTGCTGTCCCTGAGCTCTTCAGCTAAGGGCCACGGCCCTTCGCCTGGGCCTGGCTACTGTCCCTGAGCCCTTCAGCTCAAGGCTACCTCCCTAGCTAGGTGCCAAGCCCCGCTTCCTGTTGTCTACTGATTATTTGGAGCTAAGAGTCCCAAGTCCTCTTGTTCCCAGCTAGCTTGGAAGCTCAGATCTCAGCCTCCTGAGTAGGTCGTGTTGTAGGCTTGAGCCACCGCGCCCGGCCCATGCCGCCTTCGAAGGGCAATCCCCAAATCTGAACCTCCTGGGTAGCTTGGGTTACAGGCCTGAGACACTGGGAGCTTGCTAAGATCTCCATTTAGGAGGTGCAACTCTCCCATGGGGAGGAGTAGGAAACGTACCAGATGGGAAGTAGACATAGGAAGGGCAATAAGGAAGTAGGAATTGGATTAAGGCAGCTCCATGTCTCTGTGAAAAGAATAGATGGAACACCAGTAAACTTATACACGTAAACGATGAAGCAATAAATTAAGGGGGGGGGAGGGAAATGGGAACAGAAATCTGAAAGGGGGTGCCAATGTGGGAGTTGTAAGGCACCTACTATCTGGCTAATATAACTGTAACCCCTCTATATATTTCAATTGAAAAATTCACTGAGATCATCACGTATGGACATTCATTTACTTCTCCAGAAAATAAAGTGTATGCCATGGAGAAGGAAACATACATAATGAAATTAGGTAGAAGTACTGGTGTTTTCCGCAGGCCAATGGCGTTGGAGCTGCCAGGAAACTCCTCAGAATGGTATGCATGGACCCGGAGGGGAGTTTTCCCCGTCTCCATTACTGGTATCAGAAGCTGTGAAAGTCATATGGGTCTCACTAGTGCCCTGAAAACGCCACACCGTGACGGATCCTGGGACACTGCTGACTTCTCTTTGAACTGTGTTGTGGTGCACATGTTTCCCCCGCTTCTGCTGGATGTGCCGACATTTTAAGGACCAGTATTTTTTGGTGTAAGGTTCAGTGTTGAGCCCGAGTGACTTCATCCAGCCTGTGTAACTCCATCTGGACTGAACGACCAATTTGTTATGGATGCAAAAGTACAACCACACCTTGTTTAAAACCATGAAACCGAAAACGAGACTACTGGATTAAGTTCAGTGTGAACGGAGCGTGATGACACGGAAAACGACTTGCAAACAGTCCCCTAAACCAGTCCATTTCCAAACACGAGGCTCAGTCACAAGGTTGGGACAGGTCAGGTGGAGACGTCCAGTCAGCAGGAGTACATGTGTAACTGTGCTGTTTGTAACCAGTCAGCCTCTAGCAGATGCGAAGCTGTAATAAACTTGGGGGTTGTGGTTTTTGCCCTATAGAACTTAGCCTGTGAGGCCGGGAGGGGTCGCTCTCTCTTCACAGAGTTGGCCCTGACCGGTCAGTGACATTCTCCGTGCTTGGTGTGAAATAAAACTTTGCTTAACTTTGGCTTTCTGTCAGTCTGGTTCCTTTGATCAATGACCCCCGTATTGGGGAACACCCCAACAGATAACATCTCTGTGATCTCACTCTCGGCAGTTCTCTGGACTTTCTGGAGAAGAACCCTCTGCCACTGCGGGATAGGGAGGGCCAGATCATATTCCAAAGTGACAAAATGGATCAACAGTATTCTGCTGAGTCCATGCCTTCTGAAAGGCTGGCTCTTTCTGCAGCACTCTGTTCTATCAGTAAATCGCAACTGAATCAGTTCTTTAGACTCTTTACGCCCTATGGGGTTACAAGTCTGGGAACTACCTGGTCATAGAATTTCCTGGGTACATCTCCTGGTGTGTTTTGAAATTTAGGGCGACCCTTATCATGTTTTTCTATGTGAATGTGGATTCTCTTCCAACTTCTAATGAGTGGGAAGATGACCTGGCCTGGTTGGGCCCAGTGGATCTCCCTTGTAATCCCAGCTAGTTGGGAGGCTGAGATGTGAGGCTTGCAGTTCCAAAGGCAGACCTGGGGGCGGGGACGGTTGCCTACTGGTAGAGTGATTGCCTGGCCTGCAGGAAGCCCTGGGGCCATTCCTTTGCAGAAATAGTCAGAAGGGATGCTGTGGCTCAAGTAGCAAAGTGCTTGAGCAAACACTGTCCAAGAGTCATGCCCATTATAGAAGAAGAAGAAGAAGAAGAAGAAGAAGAAGAAGAAGAAGAAGAAGAAGAAGAAGAAGAAGAAGAAGAGGAAGAAGAAGAGGAAGAAGAAGAAGAAGCAAAAGAAGAAGAAGAAGCGGAAGAGGAAGAAGAAGAGGAAGAGGACGAAGAGGAAGAAGGGCGAAGAAAAAGGGGTAAGAAGAGGAGGAATAAGAAATCTTTCAGGTAGATTCATCCCCTCCCCCCACCCCCGCCCCCAGCCTCGGCTGGTCTTCAAGTTCCTCCTTTTCTCGAGTTTAGAAATGTCATGACTGGGATTCAAGTAAAATGTGTCCCTTACTTAGCAATGAACCAATTCTCAGTGCATCCCACCTGCTCATACACTAGAGAGTGGAAACAGCTTCAGCTTGAGCATTGTTGCTCACTGAAAGGACAGGGCACCACGAGCCCATCCCGACTGCAAGGAGGCACAGGTGTGTGGAATTTAGGGTGGGGCCCATCAGCCAATCATAAGGAGAAGGCATGGCAGGAGGGCCTGAATCAGAATAAAAGCCGGATTGGAATGGAAGAATGACCACTGGGCAGCTACTGCTGAGTAGGAAACATCGTTTCCTGCTGATTCCCGGAGGGGTACTCGAGGAGCCCCTTTCTCCTGGAGCGTTGGTTACTGTGGGCCTGAATTTGTAAGGTGAGTGTTTCTTGCATCCCTTGGAAAAGTTTATGAGACTGCTCCGTGCTTCCCCCTGTCATTCAACAACTCTGCAGCTGACATTATTCCTTCCACACTGGAGAGGAATGGACCCTGCTAAAAAATGTTTTCTAGGCCCTTTGTATTTTCCCTCTTTTTCCTTGCTTCTTTCTCCTGACCTCTGGGGCTGGGTTTCAGGCTTGAGGAATTCCAGAGTTCCCCTGTATCTCGTGGGAAATGGTTAGGATGCTAGTGAAAGGTATTGTCTTCCTTCACCCCCATAGAGAACGCTACTCTGAGGGATCCCCAAGCAGTGATCTTACCCCCTTCTGCCTGTGGTGGAGCGCTGCCCTCCCAGTGGGATTTCCAGTGGTCCCTTTGGTGACCACTTTTGGGCTCTCCCTTGGGAATTTTGTCAGCTCCCTTCTTCCAAAGCACAAGAAAGGTAGGAAAGAAGCAAGAGGCTTGGATTCTCCTCCTTTTGCCCTTGTGAATTCTTAAAGGTCTTCGTGGTCTCCTCTCCCCCGAGGTTCCCCCGGGGCACCTGGGAAAGATCCAAACCTTGCGAAGGATATGTCTCCTCTCCAGCCAGCCCTGGGTCCTAGAGAGCACATTCCTCTGAGCTGGGAGCCACCTCGCACGGTTGCTGCCGGCCTCAAGAACACAGGCAATGCTTGCTACATGAATGCCACTCTGCAGTGTCTGACTCACACAGGCCCACTTGCCAGCCACATGCTGGCCCTTAGGACCTCCCAGATGGCTTGCCAGAAGACAACCTGCATGATGTGTGTGATGCAAGCTCACCTGGAAAGGGCTTTCCAGCACTCCGGGGCCATCATTCAGCCCTCCTGTGCCCTCGGAGCTGGCTTCCACGTGCACAAGCAGGAAGATGCCCATGAGTTTCTCATGTTCATCTTGGAGTCCATGGAGAAATCGCGTCAGTCTTGTGGTATGGGCTTGGATCTTGCCGGTCGGGAGCCTGGCCTCATCCGGGAAATCTTTGGAGGGTCCTGGAGGTCCCAAATCACGTGTTTCCAGTGCCAGAGCACTTCAGACACCTTTGACCCTTATCTGGACATCACGCTGGATATCGCGGGAGCTCAGAGTGTTGAGCAGGCTTTGTCCAGACTGGTCGAGCCGGAAGAGCTGGCCGGGGAAGACGCCTATCACCGTGGGGTTTGTCTGCACAAAGTGTCTGCTTCCAAGACCTTGACTCTGCACAGTGCCTCCAAGGTCCTCATCCTCGTCCTGAAAAGATTTTCTCCTTTGACGGGGGACAAAGTGGATGGGCTAGTGCGGTTTCCTCAGAGACTTGATATGCAGCCATACATGTCTCAGCCAAGGGAGGGACCGCTTGTGTACGACCTGTACGCCGTGCTGGTTCACGCTGGGTGGAGCAGTCACAGTGGACATTATTTCTCTTACATCAAAGCTGGGAATGGCCAGTGGTATAAAATGGATGATGCGAAGGTCAGCACCTGTGCTGTTTCCTCGGTGTTGAGTCAGCGAGCCTACGTCCTCTTTTATAGCCAAGAGGGCAGTAACGAGAAGGGAAACGGTGAGTCCCTGTGGCCAGGCGGGGACCCAACGGCCCCCGACACCCGTGGAAAGCAGAGAAGCACCCACCATCTTCACCTGAAAAAGGACACTCCTCGCGAACTTGTCGAGTCACCAGCACATGTGGAAAGTACAGCACTGAAAGAAATCTCCCTAGACCAGTGGAAGGTCTTCAGGGACCAACACCGGCCAAAGACTCAGCTCAACCTGAGGAAAATTGAGTTCACACAGGATCCCAATCTAGTCCTGATTCACCCATCCAAACACAGGGATCACGGGAGAGAAAACCATTCTGAGAAGGAAGATTCTTTACCCCCAAAGCTTTGCCAGAGTATCACAGGTCAGCTGTCCGGAAATGCTGGCCGACTTCCTCGTGAGGACTCTAGAGCTCGATCGAAGAAGGGAAGGAACAAGCGAGGAAAGGCCTGTGTTTTGGTGCTCTCCTAAATTCGCCGGGTTCTTTCTCGGGTTTGTAATTTGGTGCTGATCCTGTCTGTGGATCTTGAGGTTTCACACTTTCCCGAGATGACCTCCAGACGAGTGGGGAATGACCTGAGCCAAAGATCCACATGTAGGGCCTTGCGGTCTGGAGGACAGAAGAATCCCATGAACCTGCCCACCCATGCTGCCTCCTAGTTGTGGTTGTGGTTGTTGTTGTTGTTGTTGTTGTTGTTGTTGTTGTTGTTGTTCTGGGGAGAGGGGCCTGCGGGTTGGATAAAGGGGCTTGAACTCGGCCTGGGTGCTGTCCCTGAGCTCTTCAGCTAAGGGCCACGGCCCTTCGCCTGGGCCTGGCTACTGTCCCTGAGCCCTTCAGCTCAAGGCTACCTCCCTAGCTAGGTGCCAAGCCCCGCTTCCTGTTGTCTACTGATTATTTGGAGCTAAGAGTCCCAAGTCCTCTTGTTCCCAGCTAGCTTGGAAGCTCAGATCTCAGCCTCCTGAGTAGGTCGTGTTGTAGGCTTGAGCCACCGCGCCCGGCCCATGCCGCCTTCGAAGGGCAATCCCCAAATCTGAACCTCCTGGGTAGCTTGGGTTACAGGCCTGAGACACTGGGAGCTTGCTAAGATCTCCATTTAGGAGGTGCAACTCTCCCATGGGGAGGAGTAGGAAACGTACCAGATGGGAAGTAGACATAGGAAGGGCAATAAGGAAGTAGGAATTGGATTAAGGCAGCTCCATGTCTCTGTGAAAAGAATAGATGGAACACCAGTAAACTTATACACGTAAACGATGAAGCAATAAATTAAGGGGGGGGAGGGAAATGGGAACAGAAATCTGAAAGGGGGTGCCAATGTGGGAGTTGTAAGGCACCTACTATCTGGCTAATATAACTGTAACCCCTCTATATATTTCAATTGAAAAATTCACTGAGATCATCACGTATGGACATTCATTTACTTCTCCAGAAAATAAAGTGTATGCCATGGAGAAGGAAACATACATAATGAAATTAGGTAGAAGTACTGGTGTTTTCCGCAGGCCAATGGCGTTGGAGCTGCCAGGAAACTCCTCAGAATGGTATGCATGGACCCGGAGGGGAGTTTTCCCCATCTCCATTACTGGTATCAGAAGCTGTGAAAGTCATATGGGTCTCACTAGTGCCCTGAAAACGCCACACCGTGACGGATCCTGGGACACTGCTGACTTCTCTTTGAACTGTGTTGTGGTGCACATGTTTCCCCCGCTTCTGCTGGATGTGCCGACATTTTAAGGACCAGTATTTTTTGGTGTAAGGTTCAGTGTTGAGCCCGAGTGACTTCATCCAGCCTGTGTAACTCCATCTGGACTGAACGACCAATTTGTTATGGATGCAAAAGTACAACCACACCTTGTTTAAAACCATGAAACCGAAAACGAGACTACTGGATTAAGTTCAGTGCGAACAGAGCGTGAAGACACGGAAAACGACTTGCAAACAGTCCCCTAAACCAGTCCATTTCCAAACACGAGGCTCAGTCACAAGGTTGGGACAGGTCAGGTGGAGACGTCCAGTCAGCAGGAGTACATGTGTAACTGTGCTGTTTGTAACCAGTCAGCCTCTAGCAGATGCGAAGCTGTAATAAACTTGGGGGTTGTGGTTTTTGCCCTATAGAACTTAGCCTGTGAGGCCGGGAGGGGTCGCTCTCTCTTCACAGAGTTGGCCCTGACCGGTCAGTGACATTCTCCGTGCTTGGTGTGAAATAAAACTTTGCTTAACTTTGGCTTTCTGTCAGTCTGGTTCCTTTGATCAATGACCCCCGTATTGGGGAACACCCCAACAGATAACATCTCTGTGATCTCACTCTCGGCAGTTCTCTGGACTTTCTGGAGAAGAACCCTCTGCCACTGCGGGATAGGGAGGGCCAGATCATATTCCAAAGTGACAAAATGGATCAACAGTATTCTGCTGAGTCCATGCCTTCTGAAAGGCTGGCTCTTTCTGCAGCACTCTGTTCTATCAGTAAATCGCAACTGAATCAGTTCTTTAGACTCTTTACGCCCTATGGGGTTACAAGTCTGGGAACTACCTGGTCATTGAATTTCCTGGGTACATCTCCTGGTGTGTTTTGAAATTTAGGGCGACCCTTATCATGTTTTTCTATGTGAATGTGGATTCTCTTCCAACTTCTAATGAGTGGGAAGATGACCTGGCCTGGTTGGGCCCAGTGGATCTCCCTTGTAATCCCAGCTAGTTGGGAGGCTGAGATGTGAGGCTTGCAGTTCCAAAGGCAGACCTGGGGGCGGGGACGGTTGCCTACTGGTAGAGTGATTGCCTGGCCTGCAGGAAGCCCTGGGGCCATTCCTTTGCAGAAATAGTCAGAAGGGATGCTGTGGCTCAAGTAGCAAAGTGCTTGAGCAAACACTGTCCAAGAGTCATGCCCATTATAGAAGAAGAAGAAGAAGAAGAAGAAGAAGAAGAAGAAGAAGAAGAAGAAGAAGAAGAAGAAGAGGAAGAAGAAGAGGAAAAAGAAGAAGAAGCAAAAGAAGAAGAAGAAGCGGAAGAGGAAGAAGAAGAGGAAGAGGACGAAGAGGAAGAAGGGCGAAGAAAAAGGGGTAAGAAGAGGAGGAATAAGAAATCTTTCAGGTAGATTCATCCCCTCCCCCCACCCCCGCCCCCAGCCTCGGCTGGTCTTCAAGTTCCTCCTTTTCTCGAGTTTAGAAATGTCATGACTGGGATTCAAGTAAAATGTGTCCCTTACTTAGCAATGAACCAATTCTCAGTGCATCCCACCTGCTCATACACTAGAGAGTGGAAACAGCTTCAGCTTGAGCATTGTTGCTCACTGAAAGGACAGGGCACCACGAGCCCATCCCGACTGCAAGGAGGCACTGGTGTGTGGAATTTAGGGTGGGGCCCATCAGCCAATCATAAGGAGAAGGCATGGCAGGAGGGCCTGAATCAGAATAAAAGCCGGATTGGAATGGAAGAATGACCACTGGGCAGCTACTGCTGAGTAGGAAACATCGTTTCCTGCTGATTCCCGGAGGGGTACTCGAGGAGCCCCTTTCTCCTGGAGCGTTGGTTACTGTGGGCCTGAATTTGTAAGGTGAGTGTTTCTTGCATCCCTTGGAAAAGTTTATGAGACTGCTCCGTGCTTCCCCCTGTCATTCAACAACTCTGCAGCTGACATTATTCCTTCCACACTGGAGAGGAATGGACCCTGCTAAAAAAATGTTTTCTAGGCCCTTTGTATTTTCCCTCTTTTTCCTTGCTTCTTTCTCCTGACCTCTGGGGCTGGGTTTCAGGCTTGAGGAATTCCAGAGTTCCCCTGTATCTCGTGGGAAATGGTTAGGATGCTAGTGAAAGGTATTGTCTTCCTTCACCCCCATAGAGAACGCTACTCTGAGGGATCCCCAAGCAGTGATCTTACCCCCTTCTGCCTGTGGTGGAGCGCTGCCCTCCCAGTGGGATTTCCAGTGGTCCCTTTGGTGACCACTTTTGGGCTCTCCCTTGGGAATTTTGTCAGCTCCCTTCTTCCAAAGCACAAGAAAGGTAGGAAAGAAGCAAGAGGCTTGGATTCTCCTCCTTTTGCCCTTGTGAATTCTTAAATGTCTTCGTGGTCTCCTCTCCCCCGAGGTTCCCCCGGGGCACCTGGGAAAGATCCAAACCTTGCGAAGGATATGTCTCCTCTCCAGCCAGCCCTGGGTCCTAGAGAGCACATTCCTCTGAGCTGGGAGCCACCTCGCACGGTTGCTGCCGGCCTCAAGAACACAGGCAATGCTTGCTACATGAATGCCACTCTGCAGTGTCTGACTGACACAGGCCCAATTGCCAGCCACATGCTGGCCCTTAGGACCTCCCAGATGGCTTGCCAGAAGACAACCTGCATGATGTGTGTGATGCAAGCTCACCTGGAAAGGGCTTTCCAGCACTCCGGGGCCATCATTCAGCCCTCCTGTGCCCTCGGAGCTGGCTTCCACGTGCACAAGCAGGAAGATGCCCATGAGTTTCTCATGTTCATCTTGGAGTCCATGGAGAAATCGCGTCAGTCTTGTGGTATGGGCTTGGATCTTGCCGGTCGGGAGCCTGGCCTCATCCGGGAAATCTTTGGAGGGTCCTGGAGGTCCCAAATCACGTGTTTCCAGTGCCAGAGCACTTCAGACACCTTTGACCCTTATCTGGACATCACGCTGGATATCGCGGGAGCTCAGAGTGTTGAGCAGGCTTTGTCCAGACTGGTCGAGCCGGAAGAGCTGGCCGGGGAAGACGCCTATCACCGTGGGGTTTGTCTGCACAAAGTGTCTGCTTCCAAGACCTTGACTCTGCACAGTGCCTCCAAGGTCCTCATCCTCGTCCTGAAAAGATTTTCTCCTTTGACGGGGGACAAAGTGGATGGGCTAGTGCGGTTTCCTCAGAGACTTGATATGCAGCCATACATGTCTCAGCCAAGGGAGGGACCGCTTGTGTACGACCTGTACGCCGTGCTGGTTCACGCTGGGTGGAGCAGTCACAGTGGACATTATTTCTCTTACATCAAAGCTGGGAATGGCCAGTGGTATAAAATGGATGATGCGAAGGTCAGCACCTGTGCTGTTTCCTCGGTGTTGAGTCAGCGAGCCTACGTCCTCTTTTATAGCCAAGAGGGCAGTAACGAGAAGGGAAACGGTGAGTCCCTGTGGCCAGGCGGGGACCCAACGGCCCCCGACACCCGTGGAAAGCAGAGAAGCACCCACCATCTTCACCTGAAAAAGGACACTCCTCGCGAACTTGTCGAGTCACCAGCACATGTGGAAAGTACAGCACTGAAAGAAATCTCCCTAGACCAGTGGAAGGTCTTCAGGGACCAACACCGGCCAAAGACTCAGCTCAACCTGAGGAAAATTGAGTTCACACAGGATCCCAATCTAGTCCTGATTCACCCATCCAAACACAGGGATCACGGGAGAGAAAACCATTCTGAGAAGGAAGATTCTTTACCCCCAAAGCTTTGCCAGAGTATCACAGGTCAGCTGTCCGGAAATGCTGGCCGACTTCCTCGTGAGGACTCTAGAGCTCGATCGAAGAAGGGAAGGAACAAGCGAGGAAAGGCCTGTGTTTTGGTGCTCTCCTAAATCCGCCGGGTTCTTTCTCGGGTTTGTAATTTGGTGCTGATCCTGTCTGTGGATCTTGAGGTTTCACACTTTCCCGAGATGACCTCCAGACGAGTGGGGAATGACCTGAGCCAAAGATCCACATGTAGGGCCTTGCGGTCTGGAGGACAGAAGAATCCCATGAACCTGCCCACCCATGGTGCCTCCTATTTGTGGTTGTTGATGTTGTTGTTGTTGTTGTTGTTGTTGTTGTTGTTGTTGTTGTTGTTCTGGGGAGAGGGGCCTGCGGGTTGGATAAAGGGGCTTGAACTCGGCCTGGGTGCTGTCCCTGAGCTCTTCAGCTAAGGGCCACGGCCCTTCGCCTGGGCCTGGCTACTGTCCCTGAGCCCTTCAGCTCAAGGCTACCTCCCTAGCTAGGTGCCAAGCCCCGCTTCCTGTTGTCTACTGATTATTTGGAGCTAAGAGTCCCAAGTCCTCTTGTTCCCAGCTAGCTTGGAAGCTCAGATCTCAGCCTCCTGAGTAGGTCGTGTTGTAGGCTTGAGCCACCGCGCCCGGCCCATGCCGCCTTCGAAGGGCAATCCCCAAATCTGAACCTCCTGGGTAGCTTGGGTTACAGGCCTGAGACACTGGGAGCTTGCTAAGATCTCCATTTAGGAGGTGCAACTCTCCCATGGGGAGGAGTAGGAAACGTACCAGATGGGAAGTAGACATAGGAAGGGCAATAAGGAAGTAGGAATTGGATTAAGGCAGCTCCATGTCTCTGTGAAAAGAATAGATGGAACACCAGTAAACTTATACACGTAAACGATGAAGCAATAAATTAAGGGGGGGGAGGGAAATGGGAACAGAAATCTGAAAGGGGGTGCCAATGTGGGAGTTGTAAGGCACCTACTATCTGGCTAATATAACTGTAACCCCTCTATATATTTCAATTGAAAAATTCACTGAGATCATCACGTATGGACATTCATTTACTTCTCCAGAAAATAAAGTGTATGCCATGGAGAAGGAAACATACATAATGAAATTAGGTAGAAGTACTGGTGTTTTCCGCAGGCCAATGGCGTTGGAGCTGCCAGGAAACTCCTCAGAATGGTATGCATGGACCCGGAGGGGAGTTTTCCCCGTCTCCATTACTGGTATCAGAAGCTGTGAAAGTCATATGGGTCTCACTAGTGCCCTGAAAACGCCACACCGTGACGGATCCTGGGACACTGCTGACTTCTCTTTGAACTGTGTTGTGGTGCACATGTTTCCCCCGCTTCTGCTGGATGTGCCGACATTTTAAGGACCAGTATTTTTTGGTGTAAGGTTCAGTGTTGAGCCCGAGTGACTTCATCCAGCCTGTGTAACTCCATCTGGACTGAACGACCAATTTGTTATGGATGCAAAAGTACAACCACACCTTGTTTAAAACCATGAAACCGAAAACGAGACTACTGGATTAAGTTCAGTGTGAACGGAGCGTGAAGACACGGAAAACGACTTGCAAACAGTCCCCTAAACCAGTCCATTTCCAAACACGAGGCTCAGTCACAAGGTTGGGACAGGTCAGGTGGAGACGTCCAGTCAGCAGGAGTACATGTGTAACTGTGCTGTTTGTAACCAGTCAGCCTCTAGCAGATGCGAAGCTGTAATAAACTTGGGGGTTGTGGTTTTTGCCCTATAGAACGTAGCCTGTGAGGCCGGGAGGGGTCGCTCTCTCTTCACAGAGTTGGCCCTGACCGGTCAGTGACATTCTCCGTGCTTGGTGTGAAATAAAACTTTGCTTAACTTTGGCTTTCTGTCAGTCTGGTTCCTTTGATCAATGACCCCCGTATTGGGGAACACCCCAACAGATAACATCTCTGTGATCTCACTCTCGGCAGTTCTCTGGACTTTCTGGAGAAGAACCCTCTGCCACTGCGGGATAGGGAGGGCCAGATCATATTCCAAAGTGACAAAATGGATCAACAGTATTCTGCTGAGTCCATGCCTTCTGAAAGGCTGGCTCTTTCTGCAGCACTCTGTTCTATCAGTAAATCGCAACTGAATCAGTTCTTTAGACTCTTTACGCCCTATGGGGTTACAAGTCTGGGAACTACCTGGTCATTGAATTTCCTGGGTACATCTCCTGGTGTGTTTTGAAATTTAGGGCGACCCTTATCATGTTTTTCTATGTGAATGTGGATTCTCTTCCAACTTCTAATGAGTGGGAAGATGACCTGGCCTGGTTGGGCCCAGTGGATCTCCCTTGTAATCCCAGCTAGTTGGGAGGCTGAGATGTGAGGCTTGCAGTTCCAAAGGCAGACCTGGGGGCGGGGACGGTTGCCTACTGGTAGAGTGATTGCCTGGCCTGCAGGAAGCCCTGGGGCCATTCCTTTGCAGAAATAGTCAGAAGGGATGCTGTGGCTCAAGTAGCAAAGTGCTTGAGCAAACACTGTCCAAGAGTCATGCCCATTATAGAAGAAGAAGAAGAAGAAGAAGAAGAAGAAGAAGAAGAAGAAGAAGAAGAAGAAGAAGAGGAAGAAGAAGAGGAAGAAGAAGAAGAAGCAAAAGAAGAAGAAGAAGCGGAAGAGGAAGAAGAAGAGGAAGAGGATGAAGAGGAAGAAGGGCGAAGAAAAAGGGGTAAGAAGAGGAGGAATAAGAAATCTTTCAGGTAGATTCATCCCCTCCCCCCACCCCCGCCCCCAGCCTCGGCTGGTCTTCAAGTTCCTCCTTTTCTCGAGTTTAGAAATGTCATGACTGGGATTCAAGTAAAATGTGTCCCTTACTTAGCAATGAACCAATTCTCAGTGCATCCCACCTGCTCATACACTAGAGAGTGGAAACAGCTTCAGCTTGAGCATTGTTGCTCACTGAAAGGACAGGGCACCACGAGCCCATCCCGACTGCAAGGAGGCACAGGTGTGTGGAATTTAGGGTGGGGCCCATCAGCCAATCATAAGGAGAAGGCATGGCAGGAGGGCCTGAATCAGAATAAAAGCCGGATTGGAATGGAAGAATGACCACTGGGCAGCTACTGCTGAGTAGGAAACATCGTTTCCTGCTGATTCCCGGAGGGGTACTCGAGGAGCCCCTTTCTCCTGGAGCGTTGGTTACTGTGGGCCTGAATTTGTAAGGTGAGTGTTTCTTGCATCCCTTGGAAAAGTTTATGAGACTGCTCCGTGCTTCCCCCTGTCATTCAACAACTCTGCAGCTGACATTATTCCTTCCACACTGGAGAGGAATGGACCCTGCTAAAAAAATGTTTTCTAGGCCCTTTGTATTTTCCCTCTTTTTCCTTGCTTCTTTCTCCTGACCTCTGGGGCTGGGTTTCAGGCTTGAGGAATTCCAGAGTTCCCCTGTATCTCGTGGGAAATGGTTAGGATGCTAGTGAAAGGTATTGTCTTCCTTCACCCCCATAGAGAACGCTACTCTGAGGGATCCCCAAGCAGTGATCTTACCCCCTTCTGCCTGTGGTGGAGCGCTGCCCTCCCAGTGGGATTTCCAGTGGTCCCTTTGGTGACCACTTTTGGGCTCTCCCTTGGGAATTTTGTCAGCTCCCTTCTTCCAAAGCACAAGAAAGGTAGGAAAGAAGCAAGAGGCTTGGATTCTCCTCCTTTTGCCCTTGTGAATTCTTAAAGGTCTTCGTGGTCTCCTCTCCCCCGAGGTTCCCCCGGGGCACCTGGGAAAGATCCAAACCTTGCGAAGGATATGTCTCCTCTCCAGCCAGCCCTGGGTCCTAGAGAGCACATTCCTCTGAGCTGGGAGCCACCTCGCACGGTTGCTGCCGGCCTCAAGAACACAGGCAATGCTTGCTACATGAATGCCACTCTGCAGTGTCTGACTGACACAGGCCCAATTGCCAGCCACATGCTGGCCCTTAGGACCTCCCAGATGGCTTGCCAGAAGACAACCTGCATGATGTGTGTGATGCAAGCTCACCTGGAAAGGGCTTTCCAGCACTCCGGGGCCATCATTCAGCCCTCCTGTGCCCTCGGAGCTGGCTTCCACGTGCACAAGCAGGAAGATGCCCATGAGTTTCTCATGTTCATCTTGGAGTCCATGGAGAAATCGCGTCAGTCTTGTGGTATGGGCTTGGATCTTGCCGGTCGGGAGCCTGGCCTCATCCGGGAAATCTTTGGAGGGTCCTGGAGGTCCCAAATCACGTGTTTCCAGTGCCAGAGCACTTCAGACACCTTTGACCCTTATCTGGACATCACGCTGGATATCGCGGGAGCTCAGAGTGTTGAGCAGGCTTTGTCCAGACTGGTCGAGCCGGAAGAGCTGGCCGGGGAAGACGCCTATCACCGTGGGGTTTGTCTGCACAAAGTGTCTGCTTCCAAGACCTTGACTCTGCACAGTGCCTCCAAGGTCCTCATCCTCGTCCTGAAAAGATTTTCTCCTTTGACGGGGGACAAAGTGGATGGGCTAGTGCGGTTTCCTCAGAGACTTGATATGCAGCCATACATGTCTCAGCCAAGGGAGGGACCGCTTGTGTACGACCTGTACGCCGTGCTGGTTCACGCTGGGTGGAGCAGTCACAGTGGACATTATTTCTCTTACATCAAAGCTGGGAATGGCCAGTGGTATAAAATGGATGATGCGAAGGTCAGCACCTGTGCTGTTTCCTCGGTGTTGAGTCAGCGAGTCTACGTCCTCTTTTATAGCCAAGAGGGCAGTAACGAGAAGGGAAACGGTGAGTCCCTGTGGCCAGGCGGGGACCCAACGGCCCCCGACACCCGTGGAAAGCAGAGAAGCACCCACCATCTTCACCTGAAAAAGGACACTCCTCGCGAACTTGTCGAGTCACCAGCACATGTGGAAAGTACAGCACTGAAAGAAATCTCCCTAGACCAGTGGAAGGTCTTCAGGGACCAACACCGGCCAAAGACTCAGCTCAACCTGAGGAAAATTGAGTTCACACAGGATCCCAATCTAGTCCTGATTCACCCATCCAAACACAGGGATCACGGGAGAGAAAACCATTCTGAGAAGGAAGATTCTTTACCCCCAAAGCTTTGCCAGAGTATCACAGGTCAGCTGTCCGGAAATGCTGGCCGACTTCCTCGTGAGGACTCTAGAGCTCGATCGAAGAAGGGAAGGAACAAGCGAGGAAAGGCCTGTGTTTTGGTGCTCTCCTAAATCCGCCGGGTTCTTTCTCGGGTTTGTAATTTGGTGCTGATCCTGTCTGTGGATCTTGAGGTTTCACACTTTCCCGAGATGACCTCCAGACGAGTGGGGAATGACCTGAGCCAAAGATCCACATGTAGGGCCTTGCGGTCTGGAGGACAGAAGAATCCCATGAACCTGCCCACCCATGGTGCCTCCTATTTGTGGTTGTTGATGTTGTTGTTGTTGTTGTTGTTGTTGTTCTGGGGAGAGGGGCCTGCGGGTTGGATAAAGGGGCTTGAACTCGGCCTGGGTGCTGTCCCTGAGCTCTTCAGCTAAGGGCCACGGCCCTTCGCCTGGGCCTGGCTACTGTCCCTGAGCCCTTCAGCTCAAGGCTACCTCCCTAGCTAGGTGCCAAGCCCCGCTTCCTGTTGTCTACTGATTATTTGGAGCTACGAGTCCCAAGTCCTCTTGTTCCCAGCTAGCTTGGAAGCTCAGATCTCAGCCTCCTGAGTAGGTCGTGTTGTAGGCTTGAGCCACCGCGCCCGGCCCATGCCGCCTTCGAAGGGCAATCCCCAAATCTGAACCTCCTGGGTAGCTTGGGTTACAGGCCTGAGACACTGGGAGCTTGCTAAGATCTCCATTTAGGAGGTGCAACTCTCCCATGGGGAGGAGTAGGAAACGTACCAGATGGGAAGTAGACATAGGAAGGGCAATAAGGAAGTAGGAATTGGATTAAGGCAGCTCCATGTCTCTGTGAAAAGAATAGATGGAACACCAGTAAACTTATACACGTAAACGATGAAGCAATAAATTAAGGGGGGGGAGGGAAATGGGAACAGAAATCTGAAAGGGGGTGCCAATGTGGGAGTTGTAAGGCACCTACTATCTGGCTAATATAACTGTAACCCCTCTATATATTTCAATTGAAAAATTCACTGAGATCATCACGTATGGACATTCATTTACTTCTCCAGAAAATAAAGTGTATGCCATGGAGAAGGAAACATACATAATGAAATTAGGTAGAAGTACTGGTGTTTTCCGCAGGCCAATGGCGTTGGAGCTGCCAGGAAACTCCTCAGAATGGTATGCATGGACCCGGAGGGGAGTTTTCCCCGTCTCCATTACTGGTATCAGAAGCTGTGAAAGTCATATGGGTCTCACTAGTGCCCTGAAAACGCCACACCGTGACGGATCCTGGGACACTGCTGACTTCTCTTTGAACTGTGTTGTGGTGCACATGTTTCCCCCGCTTCTGCTGGATGTGCCGACATTTTAAGGACCAGTATTTTTTGGTGTAAGGTTCAGTGTTGAGCCCGAGTGACTTCATCCAGCCTGTGTAACTCCATCTGGACTGAACGACCAATTTGTTATGGATGCAAAAGTACAACCACACCTTGTTTAAAAACATGAAACCCAAAACGAGACTACTGGATTAAGTTCAGTGCGAACAGAGCGTGAAGACACGGAAAACGACTTGCAAACAGTCCCCTAAACCAGTCCATTTCCAAACACGAGGCTCAGTCACAAGGTTGGGACAGGTCAGGTGGAGACGTCCAGTCAGCAGGAGTACATGTGTAACTGTGCTGTTTGTAACCAGTCAGCCTCTAGCAGATGCGAAGCTGTAATAAACTTGGGGGTTGTGGTTTTTGCCCTATAGAACTTAGCCTGTGAGGCCGGGAGGGGTCGCTCTCTCTTCACAGAGTTGGCCCTGACCGGTCAGTGACATTCTCCGTGCTTGGTGTGAAATAAAACTTTGCTTAACTTTGGCTTTCTGTCAGTCTGGTTCCTTTGATCAATGACCCCCGTATTGGGGAACACCCCAACAGATAACATCTCTGTGATCTCACTCTCGGCAGTTCTCTGGACTTTCTGGAGAAGAACCCTCTGCCACTGCGGGATAGGGAGGGCCAGATCATATTCCAAAGTGACAAAATGGATCAACAGTATTCTGCTGAGTCCATGCCTTCTGAAAGGCTGGCTCTTTCTGCAGCACTCTGTTCTATCAGTAAATCGCAACTGAATCAGTTCTTTAGACTCTTTACGCCCTATGGGGTTACAAGTCTGGGAACTACCTGGTCATTGAATTTCCTGGGTACATCTCCTGGTGTGTTTTGAAATTTAGGGCGACCCTTATCATGTTTTTCTATGTGAATGTGGATTCTCTTCCAACTTCTAATGAGTGGGAAGATGACCTGGCCTGGTTGGGCCCAGTGGATCTCCCTTGTAATCCCAGCTAGTTGGGAGGCTGAGATGTGAGGCTTGCAGTTCCAAAGGCAGACCTGGGGGCGGGGACGGTTGCCTACTGGTAGAGTGATTGCCTGGCCTGCAGGAAGCCCTGGGGCCATTCCTTTGCAGAAATAGTCAGAAGGGATGCTGTGGCTCAAGTAGCAAAGTGCTTGAGCAAACACTGTCCAAGAGTCATGCCCGTTATAGAAGAAGAAGAAGAAGAAGAAGAAGAAGAAGAAGAAGAAGAAGAAGAAGAAGAAGAAGAAGAAGAGGAAGAAGAAGAGGAAGAAGAAGAAGAAGCAAAAGAAGAAGAAGAAGCGGAAGAGGAAGAAGAAGAGGAAGAGGACGAAGAGGAAGAAGGGCGAAGAAAAAGGGGTAAGAAGAGGAGGAATAAGAAATCTTTCAGGTAGATTCATCCCCTCCCCCCACCCCCGCCCCCAGCCTCGGCTGGTCTTCAAGTTCCTCCTTTTCTCGAGTTTAGAAATGTCATGACTGGGATTCAAGTAAAATGTGTCCCTTACTTATCAATGAACCAATTCTCAGTGCATCCCACCTGCTCATACACTAGAGAGTGGAAACAGCTTCAGCTTGAGCATTGTTGCTCACTGAAAGGACAGGGCACCACGAGCCCATCCCGACTGCAAGGAGGCACAGGTGTGTGGAATTTAGGGTGGGGCCCATCAGCCAATCATAAGGAGAAGGCATGGCAGGAGGGCCTGAATCAGAATAAAAGCCGGATTGGAATGGAAGAATGACCACTGGGCAGCTACTGCTGAGTAGGAAACATCGTTTCCTGCTGATTCCCGGAGGGGTACTCGAGGAGCCCCTTTCTCCTGGAGCGTTGGTTACTGTGGGCCTGAATTTGTAAGGTGAGTGTTTCTTGCATCCCTTGGAAAAGTTTATGAGACTGCTCCGTGCTTCCCCCTGTCATTCAACAACTCTGCAGCTGACATTATTCCTTCCACACTGGAGAGGAATGGACCCTGCTAAAAAAATGTTTTCTAGGCCCTTTGTATTTTCCCTCTTTTTCCTTGCTTCTTTCTCCTGACCTCTGGGGCTGGGTTTCAGGCTTGAGGAATTCCAGAGTTCCCCTGTATCTCGTGGGAAATGGTTAGGATGCTAGTGAAAGGTATTGTCTTCCTTCACCCCCATAGAGAACGCTACTCTGAGGGATCCCCAAGCAGTGATCTTACCCCCTTCTGCCTGTGGTGGAGCGCTGCCCTCCCAGTGGGATTTCCAGTGGTCCCTTTGGTGACCACTTTTGGGCTCTCCCTTGGGAATTTTGTCAGCTCCCTTCTTCCAAAGCACAAGAAAGGTAGGAAAGAAGCAAGAGGCTTGGATTCTCCTCCTTTTGCCCTTGTGAATTCTTAAATGTCTTCGTGGTCTCCTCTCCCCCGAGGTTCCCCCGGGGCACCTGGGAAAGATCCAAACCTTGCGAAGGATATGTCTCCTCTCCAGCCAGCCCTGGGTCCTAGAGAGCACATTCCTCTGAGCTGGGAGCCACCTCGCACGGTTGCTGCCGGCCTCAAGAACACAGGCAATGCTTGCTACATGAATGCCACTCTGCAGTGTCTGACTGACACAGGCCCAATTGCCAGCCACATGCTGGCCCTTAGGACCTCCCAGATGGCTTGCCAGAAGACAACCTGCATGATGTGTGTGATGCAAGCTCACCTGGAAAGGGCTTTCCAGCACTCCGGGGCCATCATTCAGCCATCCTGTGCCCTCGGAGCTGGCTTCCACGTGCACAAGCAGGAAGATGCCCATGAGTTTCTCATGTTCATCTTGGAGTCCATGGAGAAATCGCGTCAGTCTTGTGGTATGGGCTTGGATCTTGCCGGTCGGGAGCCTGGCCTCATCCGGGAAATCTTTGGAGGGTCCTGGAGGTCCCAAATCACGTGTTTCCAGTGCCAGAGCACTTCAGACACCTTTGACCCTTATCTGGACATCACGCTGGATATCGCGGGAGCTCAGAGTGTTGAGCAGGCTTTGGCCAGACTGGTCGAGCCGGAAGAGCTGGCCGGGGAAGACGCCTATCACCGTGGGGTTTGTCTGCACAAAGTGTCTGCTTCCAAGACCTTGACTCTGCACAGTGCCTCCAAGGTCCTCATCCTCGTCCTGAAAAGATTTTCTCCTTTGACGGGGGACAAAGTGGATGGGCTAGTGCGGTTTCCTCAGAGACTTGATATGCAGCCATACATGTCTCAGCCAAGGGAGGGACCGCTTGTGTACGACCTGTACGCCGTGCTGGTTCACGCTGGGTGGAGCAGTCACAGTGGACATTATTTCTCTTACATCAAAGCTGGGAATGGCCAGTGGTATAAAATGGATGATGCGAAGGTCAGCACCTGTGCTGTTTCCTCGGTGTTGAGTCAGCGAGCCTACGTCCTCTTTTATAGCCAAGAGGGCAGTAACGAGAAGGGAAACGGTGAGTCCCTGTGGCCAGGCGGGGACCCAACGGCCCCCGACACCCGTGGAAAGCAGAGAAGCACCCACCATCTTCACCTGAAAAAGGACACTCCTCGCGCACTTGTCGAGTCACCAGCACATGTGGAAAGTACAGCACTGAAAGAAATCTCCCTAGACCAGTGGAAGGTCTTCAGGGACCAACACCGGCCAAAGACTCAGCTCAACCTGAGGAAAATTGAGTTCACACAGGATCCCAATCTAGTCCTGATTCACCCATCCAAACACAGGGATCACGGGAGAGAAAACCATTCTGAGAAGGAAGATTCTTTACCCCCAAAGCTTTGCCAGAGTATCACAGGTCAGCTGTCCGGAAATGCTGGCCGACTTCCTCGTGAGGACTCTAGAGCTCGATCGAAGAAGGGAAGGAACAAGCGAGGAAAGGCCTGTGTTTTGGTGCTCTCCTAAATTCGCCGGGTTCTTTCTCGGGTTTGTAATTTGGTGCTGATCCTGTCTGTGGATCTTGAGGTTTCACACTTTCCCGAGATGACCTCCAGACGAGTGGGGAATGACCTGAGCCAAAGATCCACATGTAGGGCCTTGCGGTCTGGAGGACAGAAGAATCCCATGAACCTGCCCACCCATGCTGCCTCCTAGTTGTGGTTGTGGTTGTTGTTGTTGTTGTTGTTGTTGTTGTTGTTGTTGTTCTGGGGAGAGGGGCCTGCGGGTTGGATAAAGGGGCTTGAACTCGGCCTGGGTGCTGTCCCTGAGCTCTTCAGCTAAGGGCCACGGCCCTTCGCCTGGGCCTGGCTACTGTCCCTGAGCCCTTCAGCTCAAGGCTACCTCCCTAGCTAGGTGCCAAGCCCCGCTTCCTGTTGTCTACTGATTATTTGGAGCTAAGAGTCCCAAGTCCTCTTGTTCCCAGCTAGCTTGGAAGCTCAGATCTCAGCCTCCTGAGTAGGTCGTGTTGTAGGCTTGAGCCACCGCGCCCGGCCCATGCCGCCTTCGAAGGGCAATCCCCAAATCTGAACCTCCTGGGTAGCTTGGGTTACAGGCCTGAGACACTGGGAGCTTGCTAAGATCTCCATTTAGGAGGTGCAACTCTCCCATGGGGAGGAGTAGGAAACGTACCAGATGGGAAGTAGACATAGGAAGGGCAATAAGGAAGTAGGAATTGGATTAAGGCAGCTCCATGTCTCTGTGAAAAGAATAGATGGAACACCAGTAAACTTATACACGTAAACGATGAAGCAATAAATTAAGGGGGGGGAGGGAAATGGGAACAGAAATCTGAAAGGGGGTGCCAATGTGGGAGTTGTAAGGCACCTACTATCTGGCTAATATAACTGTAACCCCTCTATATATTTCAATTGAAAAATTCACTGAGATCATCACGTATGGACATTCATTTACTTCTCCAGAAAATAAAGTGTATGCCATGGAGAAGGAAACATACATAATGAAATTAGGTAGAAGTACTGGTGTTTTCCGCAGGCCAATGGCGTTGGAGCTGCCAGGAAACTCCTCAGAATGGTATGCATGGACCCGGAGGGGAGTTTTCCCCGTCTCCATTACTGGTATCAGAAGCTGTGAAAGTCATATGGGTCTCACTAGTGCCCTGAAAACGCCACACCGTGACGGATCCTGGGACACTGCTGACTTCTCTTTGAACTGTGTTGTGGTGCACATGTTTCCCCCGCTTCTGCTGGATGTGCCGACATTTTAAGGACCAGTATTTTTTGGTGTAAGGTTCAGTGTTGAGCCCGAGTGACTTCATCCAGCCTGTGTAACTCCATCTGGACTGAACGACCAATTTGTTATGGATGCAAAAGTACAACCACACCTTGTTTAAAACCATGAAACCGAAAACGAGACTACTGGATTAAGTTCAGTGTGAACGGAGCGTGAAGACACGGAAAACGACTTGCAAACAGTCCCCTAAACCAGTCCATTTCCAAACACGAGGCTCAGTCACAAGGTTGGGACAGGTCAGGTGGAGACGTCCAGTCAGCAGGAGTACATGTGTAACTGTGCTGTTTGTAACCAGTCAGCCTCTAGCAGATGCGAAGCTGTAATAAACTTGGGGGTTGTGGTTTTTGCCCTATAGAACGTAGCCTGTGAGGCCGGGAGGGGTCGCTCTCTCTTCACAGAGTTGGCCCTGACCGGTCAGTGACATTCTCCGTGCTTGGTGTGAAATAAAACTTTGCTTAACTTTGGCTTTCTGTCAGTCTGGTTCCTTTGATCAATGACCCCCGTATTGGGGAACACCCCAACAGATAACATCTCTGTGATCTCACTCTCGGCAGTTCTCTGGACTTTCTGGAGAAGAACCCTCTGCCACTGCGGGATAGGGAGGGCCAGATCATATTCCAAAGTGACAAAATGGATCAACAGTATTCTGCTGAGTCCATGCCTTCTGAAAGGCTGGCTCTTTCTGCAGCACTCTGTTCTATCAGTAAATCGCAACTGAATCAGTTCTTTAGACTCTTTACGCCCTATGGGGTTACAAGTCTGGGAACTACCTGGTCATTGAATTTCCTGGGTACATCTCCTGGTGTGTTTTGAAATTTAGGTCGACCCTTATCATGTTTTTCTATGTGAATGTGGATTCTCTTCCAACTTCTAATGAGTGGGAAGATGACCTGGCCTGGTTGGGCCCAGTGGATCTCCCTTGTAATCCCAGCTAGTTGGGAGGCTGAGATGTGAGGCTTGCAGTTCCAAAGGCAGACCTGGGGGCGGGGACGGTTGCCTACTGGTAGAGTGATTGCCTGGCCTGCAGGAAGCCCTGGGGCCATTCCTTTGCAGAAATAGTCAGAAGGGATGCTGTGGCTCAAGTAGCAAAGTGCTTGAGCAAACACTGTCCAAGAGTCATGCCCAGTATAGAAGAAGAAGAAGAAGAAGAAGAAGAAGAAGAAGAAGAAGAAGAAGAAGAAGAAGAAGAAGAAGTAGAAGAAGAGGAAGAAGAAGAGGAAGAAGAAGAAGCAAAAGAAGAAGAAGAAGCGGAAGAGGAAGAGGGAGAGGAAGAGGAAGAAGGGCGAAGGAAAAGGGGTAAGAAGAGGAGGAATAAGAAATCTTTCAGGTAGATTCATCCCCTCCCCCCACCCCCGCCCCCAGCCTCGGCTGGTCTTCAAGTTCCTCCTTTTCTCGAGTTTAGAAATGTCATGACTGGGATTCAAGTAAAATGTGTCCCTTACTTAGCAATGAACCAATTCTCAGTGCATCCCACCTGCTCATACACTAGAGAGTGGAAACAGCTTCAGCTTGAGCATTGTTGCTCACTGAAAGGACAGGGCACCACGAGCCCATCCCGACTGCAAGGAGGCACAGGTGTGTGGAATTTAGGGTGGGGCCCATCAGCCAATCATAAGGAGAAGGCATGGCA
This sequence comes from Megascapheus bottae, assembly GCA_024803745.1. Lineage (NCBI taxonomy): Eukaryota > Metazoa > Chordata > Mammalia > Rodentia > Geomyidae > Megascapheus > Megascapheus bottae. Next base: position 17,412 of record JANJXV010001825.1, on the reverse strand, counting down.
GGAGGGCCTGAATCAGAATAAAAGCCGGATTGGAATGGAAGAATGACCACTGGGCAGCTACTGCTGAGTAGGAAACATCGTTTCCTGCTGATTCCCGGAGGGGTACTCGAGGAGCCCCTTTCTCCTGGAGCGTTGGTTACTGTGGGCCTGAATTTGTAAGGTGAGTGTTTCTTGCATCCCTTGGAAAAGTTTATGAGACTGCTCCGTGCTTCCCCCTGTCATTCAACAACTCTGCAGCTGACATTATTCCTTCCACACTGGAGAGGAATGGACCCTGCTAAAAAAATGTTTTCTAGGCCCTTTGTTCCCTCTTTTTCCTTGCTTCTTTCTCCTGACCTCTGGGGCTGGGTTTCAGGCTTGAGGAATTCCAGAGTTCCCCTGTATCTCGTGGGAAATGGTTAGGATGCTAGTGAAAGGTATTGTCTTCCTTCACCCCCATAGAGAACGCTACTCTGAGGGATCCCCGAGCAGTGATCTTACCCCCTTCTGCCTGTGGTGGAGCGCTGCCCTCCCAGTGGGATTTCCAGTGGTCCCTTTGGTGACCACTTTTGGGCTCTCCCTTGGGAATTTTGTCAGCTCCCTTCTTCCAAAGCACAAGAAAGGTAGGAAAGAAGCAAGAGGCTTGGATTCTCCTCCTTTTGCCCTTGTGAATTCTTAAATGTCTTCGTGGTCTCCTCTCCCCCGAGGTTCCCCCGGGTCACCTGGGAAAGATCCAAACCTTGCGAAGGATATGTCTCCTCTCCAGCCAGCCCTGGGTCCTAGAGAGCACATTCCTCTGAGCTGGGAGCCACCTCGCACGGTTGCTGCCGGCCTCAAGAACACAGGCAATGCTTGCTACATGAATGCCACTCTGCAGTGTCTGACTCACACAGGCCCACTTGCCAGCCACATGCTGGCCCTTAGGACCTCCCAGATGGCTTGCCAGAAGACAACCTGCATGATGTGTGTGATGCAAGCTCACCTGGAAAGGGCTTTCCAGCACTCCGGGGCCATCATTCAGCCCTCCTGTGCCCTCGGAGCTGGCTTCCACGTGCACAAGCAGGAAGATGCCCATGAGTTTCTCATGTTCATCTTGGAGTCCATGGAGAAATCGCGTCAGTCTTGTGGTATGGGCTTGGATCTTGCCGGTCGGGAGCCTGGCCTCATCCGGGAAATCTTTGGAGGGTCCTGGAGGTCCCAAATCACGTGTTTCCAGTGCCAGAGCACTTCAGACACCTTTGACCCTTATCTGGACATCACGCTGGATATCGCGGGAGCTCAGAGTGTTGAGCAGGCTTTGGCCAGACTGGTCGAGCCGGAAGAGCTGGCCGGGGAAGACGCCTATCACTGTGGGGTTTGTCTGCACAAAGTGTCTGCTTCCAAGACCTTGACTCTGCACAGTGCCTCCAAGGTCCTCATCCTCGTCCTGAAAAGATTTTCTCCTTTGACGGGGGACAAAGTGGATGGGCTAGTGCGGTTTCCTCAGAGACTTGATATGCAGCCATACATGTCTCAGCCAAGGGAGGGACCGCTTGTGTAGGACCTGTACGCCGTGCTGGTTCACGCTGGGTGGAGCAGTCACAGTGGACATTATTTCTCTTACATCAAAGCTGGGAATGGCCAGTGGTATAAAATGGATGATGCGAAGGTCAGCACCTGTGCTGTTTCCTCGGTGTTGAGTCAGCGAGCCTACGTCCTCTTTTATAGCCAAGAGGGCAGTAACGAGAAGGGAAACGGTGAGTCCCTGTGGCCAGGCGGGGACCCAACGGCCCCCGACACCCGTGGAAAGCAGAGAAGCACCCACCATCTTCACCTGAAAAAGGACACTCCTCGCGAACTTGTCGAGTCACCAGCACATGTGGAAAGTACAGCACTGAAAGAAGTCTCCCTAGACCAATGGAAGGTCTTCAGGGACCAACACCGGCCAAAGACTCAGCTCAACCTGAGGAAAATTGAGTTCACACAGGATCCCAATCTAGTCCTGATTCACCCATCCAAACACAGGGATCACGGGAGAGAAAACCATTCTGAGAAGGAAGATTCTTTACCCCCAAAGCTTTGCCAGAGTATCACAGGTCAGCTGTCCGGAAATGCTGGCCGACTTCCTCGTGAGGAATCTAGAGCTCGATCGAAGAAGGGAAGGAACAAGCGAGGAAAGGCCTGTGTTTTGGTGCTCTCCTAAATTCGCCGGGTTCTGTCTCGGGTTTGTAATTTGGTGCTGATCCTGTCTGTGGATCTTGAGGTTTCACACTTTCCCGAGATGACCTCCAGACGAGTGGGGAATGACCTGAGCCAAAGATCCACATGTAGGGCCTTGCGGTCTGGAGGACAGAAGAATCCCATGAACCTGCCCACCCATGCTGCCTCCTAGTTGTGGTTGTGGTTGTGGTTGTTGTTGTTGTTGTTGTTGTTGTTGTTCTGGGGAGAGGGGCCTGCGGGTTGGATAAAGGGGCTTGAACTCGGCCTGGGTGCTGTCCCTGAGCTCTTCAGCTAAGGGCCACGGCCCTTCGCCTGGGCCTGGCTACTGTCCCTGAGCCCTTCAGCTCAAGGCTACCTCCCTAGCTAGGTGCCAAGCCCCGCTTCCTGTTGTCTACTGATTATTTGGAGCTAAGAGTCCCAAGTCCTCTTGTTCCCAGCTAGCTTGGAAGCTCAGATCTCAGCCTCCTGAGTAGGTCGTGTTGTAGGCTTGAGCCACCGCGCCCGGCCCATGCCGCCTTCGAAGGGCAATCCCCAAATCTGAACCTCCTGGGTAGCTTGGGTTACAGGCCTGAGACACTGGGAGCTTGCTAAGATCTCCATTTAGGAGGTGCAACTCTCCCATGGGGAGGAGTAGGAAACGTACCAGATGGGAAGTAGACATAGGAAGGGCAATAAGGAAGTAGGAATTGGATTAAGGCAGCTCCATGTCTCTGTGAAAAGAATAGATGGAACACCAGTAAACTTATACACGTAAACGATGAAGCAATAAATTAAGGGGGGGGAGGGAAATGGGAACAGAAATCTGAAAGGGGGTGCCAATGTGGGAGTTGTAAGGCACCTACTATCTGGCTTATATAACTGTAACCCCTCTATATATTTCAATTGAAAAATTCACTGAGATCATCACGTATGGACATTCATTTACTTCTCCAGAAAATAAAGTGTATGCCATGGAGAAGGAAACATACATAATGAAATTAGGTAGAAGTACTGGTGTTTTCCGCAGGCCAATGGCGTTGGAGCTGCCAGGAAACTCCTCAGAATGGTATGCATGGACCCGGAGGGGAGTTTTCCCCGTCTCCATTACTGGTATCAGAAGCTGTGAAAGTCATATGGGTCTCACTAGTGCCCTGAAAACGCCACACCGTGACGGATCCTGGGACACTGCTGACTTCTCTTTGAACTGTGTTGTGGTGCACATGTTTCCCCCGCTTCTGCTGGATGTGCCGACATTTTAAGGACCAGTATTTTTTGGTGTAAGGTTCAGTGCTGAGCCCGAGTGACTTCATCCAGCCTGTGTAACTCCATCTGGACTGAACGACCAATTTGTTATGGATGCAAAAGTACAACCACACCTTGTTTAAAAACATGAAACCCAAAACGAGACTACTGGATTAAGTTCAGTGCGAACGGAGCGTGAAGACACGGAAAACGACTTGCAAACAGTCCCCTAAACCAGTCCATTTCCAAACACGAGGCTCAGTCACAAGGTTGGGACAGGTCAGGTGGAGACGTCCAGTCAGCAGGAGTACATATGTAACTGTGCTGTTTGTAACCAGTCAGCCTCTAGCAGATGCGAAGCTGTAATAAACTTGGGGGTTGTGGTTTTTGCCCTATAGAACTTAGCCTGTGAGGCCGGGAGGGGTCGCTCTCTCTTCACAGAGTTGGCCCTGACCGGTCAGTGACATTCTCCGTGCTTGGTGTGAAATAAAACTTTGCTTAACTTTGGCTTTCTGTCAGTCTGGTTCCTTTGATCAATGACCCCCGTATTGGGGAACACCCCAACAGATAACATCTCTGTGATCTCACTCTCGGCAGTTCTCTGGACTTTCTGGAGAAGAACCCTCTGCCACTGCGGGATAGGGAGGGCCAGATCATATTCCAAAGTGACAAAATGGATCAACAGTATTCTGCTGAGTCCATGCCTTCTGAAAGGCTGGCTCTTTCTGCAGCACTCTGTTCTATCAGTAAATCGCAACTGAATCAGTTCTTTAGACTCTTTACGCCCTATGGGGTTACAAGTCTGGGAACTACCTGGTCATTGAATTTCCTGGGTACATCTCCTGGTGTGTTTTGAAATTTAGGGAGACCCTTATCATGTTTTTCTATGTGAATGCGGATTCTCTTCCAACTTCTAATGAGTGGGAAGATGACCTGGCCTGGTTGGGCCCAGTGGATCTCCCTTGTAATCCCAGCTAGTTGGGAGGCTGAGATGTGAGGCTTGCAGTTCCAAAGGCAGACCTGGGGGCGGGGACGGTTGCCTACTGGTAGAGTGATTGCCTGGCCTGCAGGAAGCCCTGGGGCCATTCCTTTGCAGAAATAGTCAGAAGGGATGCTGTGGCTCAAGTAGCAAAGTGCTTGAGCAAACACTGTCCAAGAGTCATGCCCATTATAGAAGAAGAAGAAGAAGAAGAAGAAGAAGAAGAAGAAGAAGAAGAAGAAGAAGAAGAAGAAGAAGAAGAAGAAGAAGAGGAAGAAGAAGAGGAAGAAGAAGAAGAAGCAAAAGAAGAAGAAGAAGCGGAAGAGGAAGAAGAAGAGGAAGAGGACGAAGAGGAAGAAGGGCGAAGAAAAAGGGGTAAGAAGAGGAGGAATAAGAAATCTTTCAGGTAGATTCATCCCCTCCCCCCACCCCCGCCCCCAGCCTCGGCTGGTCTTCAAGTTCCTCCTTTTCTCGAGTTTAGAAATGTCATGACTGGGATTCAAGTAAAATGTGTCCCTTACTTAGCAATGAACCAATTCTCAGTGCATCCCACCTGCTCATACACTAGAGAGTGGAAACAGCTTCAGCTTGAGCATTGTTGCTCACTGAAAGGACAGGGCACCACGAGCCCATCCCGACTGCAAGGAGGCACAGGTGTGTGGAATTTAGGGTGGGGCCCATCAGCCAATCATAAGGAGAAGGCATGGCAGGAGGGCCTGAATCAGAATAAAAGCCGATTGGAATGGAAGAATGACCACTGGGCAGCTACTGCTGAGTAGGAAACATCGTTTCCTGCTGATTCCCGGAGGGGTACTCGAGGAGCCCCTTTCTCCTGGAGCGTTGGTTACTGTGGGCCTGAATTTGTAAGGTGAGTGTTTCTTGCATCCCTTGGAAAAGTTTATGAGACTGCTCCGTGCTTCCCCCTGTCATTCAACAACTCTGCAGCTGACATTATTCCTTCCACACTGGAGAGGAATGGACCCTGCTAAAAAAATGTTTTCTAGGCCCTTTGTATTTTCCCTCTTTTTCCTTGCTTCTTTCTCCTGACCTCTGGGGCTGGGTTTCAGGCTTGAGGAATTCCAGAGTTCCCCTGTATCTCGTGGGAAATGGTTAGGATGCTAGTGAAAGGTATTGTCTTCCTTCACCCCCATAGAGAACGCTACTCTGAGGGATCCCCAAGCAGTGATCTTACCCCCTTCTGCCTGTGGTGGAGCGCTGCCCTCCCAGTGGGATTTCCAGTGGTCCCTTTGGTGACCACTTTTGGGCTCTCCCTTGGGAATTTTGTCAGCTCCCTTCTTCCAAAGCACAAGAAAGGTAGGAAAGAAGCAAGAGGCTTGGATTCTCCTCCTTTTGCCCTTGTGAATTCTTAAATGTCTTCGTGGTCTCCTCTCCCCCGAGGTTCCCCCGGGTCACCTGGGAAAGATCCAAACCTTGCGAAGGATATGTCTCCTCTCCAGCCAGCCCTGGGTCCTAGAGAGCACATTCCTCTGAGCTGGGAGCCACCTCGCACGGTTGCTGCCGGCCTCAAGAACACAGGCAATGCTTGCTACATGAATGCCACTCTGCAGTGTCTGACTCACACAGGCCCACTTGCCAGCCACATGCTGGCCCTTAGGACCTCCCAGATGGCTTGCCAGAAGACAACCTGCATGATGTGTGTGATGCAAGCTCACCTGGAAAGGGCTTTCCAGCACTCCGGGGCCATCATTCAGCCCTCCTGTGCCCTCGGAGCTGGCTTCCACGTGCACAAGCAGGAAGATGCCCATGAGTTTCTCATGTTCATCTTGGAGTCCATGGAGAAATCGCGTCAGTCTTGTGGTATGGGCTTGGATCTTGCCGGTCGGGAGCCTGGCCTCATCCGGGAAATCTTTGGAGGGTCCTGGAGGTCCCAAATCACGTGTTTCCAGTGCCAGAGCACTTCAGACACCTTTGACCCTTATCTGGACATCACGCTGGATATCGCGGGAGCTCAGAGTGTTGAGCAGGCTTTGGCCAGACTGGTCGAGCCGGAAGAGCTGGCCGGGGAAGACGCCTATCACTGTGGGGTTTGTCTGCACAAAGTGTCTGCTTCCAAGACCTTGACTCTGCACAGTGCCTCCAAGGTCCTCATCCTCGTCCTGAAAAGATTTTCTCCTTTGACGGGGGACAAAGTGGATGGGCTAGTGCGGTTTCCTCAGAGACTTGATATGCAGCCATACATGTCTCAGCCAAGGGAGGGACCGCTTGTGTAGGACCTGTACGCCGTGCTGGTTCACGCTGGGTGGAGCAGTCACAGTGGACATTATTTCTCTTACATCAAAGCTGGGAATGGCCAGTGGTATAAAATGGATGATGCGAAGGTCAGCACCTGTGCTGTTTCCTCGGTGTTGAGTCAGCGAGCCTACGTCCTCTTTTATAGCCAAGAGGGCAGTAACGAGAAGGGAAACGGTGAGTCCCTGTGGCCAGGCGGGGACCCAACGGCCCCCGACACCCGTGGAAAGCAGAGAAGCACCCACCATCTTCACCTGAAAAAGGACACTCCTCGCGAACTTGTCGAGTCACCAGCACATGTGGAAAGTACAGCACTGAAAGAAATCTCCCTAGACCAGTGGAAGGTCTTCAGGGACCAACACCGGCCAAAGACTCAGCTCAACCTGAGGAAAATTGAGTTCACACAGGATCCCAATCTAGTCCTGATTCACCCATCCAAACACAGGGATCACGGGAGAGAAAACCATTCTGAGAAGGAAGATTCTTTACCCCCAAAGCTTTGCCAGAGTATCACAGGTCAGCTGTCCGGAAATGCTGGCCGACTTCCTCGTGAGGACTCTAGAGCTCGATCGAAGAAGGGAAGGAACAAGCGAGGAAAGGCCTGTGTTTTGGTGCTCTCCTAAATTCGCCGGGTTCTGTCTCGGGTTTGTAATTTGGTGCTGATCCTGTCTGTGGATCTTGAGGTTTCACACTTTCCCGAGATGACCTCCAGACGAGTGGGGAATGACCTGAGCCAAAGATCCACATGTAGGGCCTTGCGGTCTGGAGGACAGAAGAATCCCATGAACCTGCCCACCCATGCTGCCTCCTAGTTGTGGTTGTTGATGTTGTTGTTGTTGTTGTTGTTGTTGTTGTTCTGGGGAGAGGGGCCTGCGGGTTGAATAAAGGGGCTTGAACTCGGCCTGGGTGCTGTCCCTGAGCTCTTCAGCTAAGGGCCACGGCCCTTCGCCTGGGCCTGGCTACTGTCCCTGAGCCCTTCAGCTCAAGGCTACCTCCCTAGCTAGGTGCCAAGCCCCGCTTCCTGTTGTCTACTGATTATTTGGAGCTAAGAGTCCCAAGTCCTCTTGTTCCCAGCTAGCTTGGAAGCTCAGATCTCAGCCTCCTGAGTAGGTCATGTTGTAGGCTTGAGCCACCGCGCCCGGCCCATGCCGCCTTCGAAGGGCAATCCCCAAATCTGAACCTCCTGGGTAGCTTGGGTTACAGGCCTGAGACACTGGGAGCTTGCTAAGATCTCCATTTAGGAGGTGCAACTCTCCCATGGGGAGGAGTAGGAAACGTACCAGATGGGAAGTAGACATAGGAAGGGCAATAAGGAAGTAGGAATTGGATTAAGGCAGCTCCATGTCTCTGTGAAAAGAATAGATGGAACACCAGTAAACTTATACACGTAAACGATGAAGCAATAAATTAAGGGGGGGGAGGGAAATGGGAACAGAAATCTGAAAGGGGGTGCCAATGTGGGAGTTGTAAGGCACCTACTATCTGGCTAATATAACTGTAACCCCTCTATATATTTCAATTGAAAAATTCACTGAGATCATCACGTATGGACATTCATTTACTTCTCCAGAAAATAAAGTGTATGCCATGGAGAAGGAAACATACATAATGAAATTAGGTAGAAGTACTGGTGTTTTCCGCAGGCCAATGGCGTTGGAGCTGCCAGGAAACTCCTCAGAATGGTATGCATGGACCCGGAGGGGAGTTTTCCCCGTCTCCATTACTGGTATCAGAAGCTGTGAAAGTCATATGGGTCTCACTAGTGCCCTGAAAACGCCACACCGTGACGGATCCTGGGACACTGCTGACTTCTCTTTGAACTGTGTTGTGGTGCACATGTTTCCCCCGCTTCTGCTGGATGTGCCGACATTTTAAGGACCAGTATTTTTTGGTGTAAGGTTCAGTGCTGAGCCCGAGTGACTTCATCCAGCCTGTGTAACTCCATCTGGACTGAACGACCAATTTGTTATGGATGCAAAAGTACAACCACACCTTGTTTAAAAACATGAAACCCAAAACGAGACTACTGGATTAAGTTCAGTGCGAACGGAGCGTGAAGACACGGAAAACGACTTGCAAACAGTCCCCTAAACCAGTCCATTTCCAAACACGAGGCTCAGTCACAAGGTTGGGACAGGTCAGGTGGAGACGTCCAGTCAGCAGGAGTACATATGTAACTGTGCTGTTTGTAACCAGTCAGCCTCTAGCAGATGCGAAGCTGTAATAAACTTGGGGGTTGTGGTTTTTGCCCTATAGAACTTAGCCTGTGAGGCCGGGAGGGGTCGCTCTCTCTTCACAGAGTTGGCCCTGACCGGTCAGTGACATTCTCCGTGCTTGGTGTGAAATAAAACTTTGCTTAACTTTGGCTTTCTGTCAGTCTGGTTCCTTTGATCAATGACCCCCGTATTGGGGAACACCCCAACAGATAACATCTCTGTGATCTCACTCTCGGCAGTTCTCTGGACTTTCTGGAGAAGAACCCTCTGCCACTGCGGGATAGGGAGGGCCAGATCATATTCCAAAGTGACAAAATGGATCAACAGTATTCTGCTGAGTCCATGCCTTCTGAAAGGCTGGCTCTTTCTGCAGCACTCTGTTCTATCAGTAAATCGCAACTGAATCAGTTCTTTAGACTCTTTACGCCCTATGGGGTTACAAGTCTGGGAACTACCTGGTCATTGAATTTCCTGGGTACATCTCCTGGTGTGTTTTGAAATTTAGGGAGACCCTTATCATGTTTTTCTATGTGAATGCGGATTCTCTTCCAACTTCTAATGAGTGGGAAGATGACCTGGCCTGGTTGGGCCCAGTGGATCTCCCTTGTAATCCCAGCTAGTTGGGAGGCTGAGATGTGAGGCTTGCAGTTCCAAAGGCAGACCTGGGGGCGGGGACGGTTGCCTACTGGTAGAGTGATTGCCTGGCCTGCAGGAAGCCCTGGGGCCATTCCTTTGCAGAAATAGTCAGAAGGGATGCTGTGGCTCAAGTAGCAAAGTGCTTGAGCAAACACTGTCCAAGAGTCATGCCCATTATAGAAGAAGAAGAAGAAGAAGAAGAAGAAGAAGAAGAAGAAGAAGAAGAAGAAGAAGAAGAAGAAGAAGAGGAAGAAGAAGAGGAAGAAGAAGAAGAAGCAAAAGAAGAAGAAGAAGCGGAAGAGGAAGAAGAAGAGGAAGAGGACGAAGAGGAAGAAGGGCGAAGAAAAAGGGGTAAGAAGAGGAGGAATAAGAAATCTTTCAGGTAGATTCATCCCCTCCCCCCACCCCCGCCCCCAGCCTCGGCTGGTCTTCAAGTTCCTCCTTTTCTCGAGTTTAGAAATGTCATGACTGGGATTCAAGTAAAATGTGTCCCTTACTTAGCAATGAACCAATTCTCAGTGCATCCCACCTGCTCATACACTAGAGAGTGGAAACAGCTTCAGCTTGAGCATTGTTGCTCACTGAAAGGACAGGGCACCACGAGCCCATCCCGACTGCAAGGAGGCACAGGTGTGTGGAATTTAGGGTGGGGCCCATCAGCCAATCATAAGGAGAAGGCATGGCAGGAGGGCCTGAATCAGAATAAAAGCCGGATTGGAATGGAAGAATGACCACTGGGCAGCTACTGCTGAGTAGGAAACATCGTTTCCTGCTGATTCCCGGAGGGGTACTCGAGGAGCCCCTTTCTCCTGGAGCGTTGGTTACTGTGGGCCTGAATTTGTAAGGTGAGTGTTTCTTGCATCCCTTGGAAAAGTTTATGAGACTGCTCCGTGCTTCCCCCTGTCATTCAACAACTCTGCAGCTGACATTATTCCTTCCACACTGGAGAGGAATGGACCCTGCTAAAAAAATGTTTTCTAGGCCCTTTGTATTTTCCCTCTTTTTCCTTGCTTCTTTCTCCTGACCTCTGGGGCTGGGTTTCAGGCTTCAGGAATTCCAGAGTTCCCCTGTATCTCGTGGGAAATGGTTAGGATGCTAGTGAAAGGTATTGTCTTCCTTCACCCCCATAGAGAACGCTACTCTGAGGGATCCCCGAGCAGTGATCTTACCCCCTTCTGCCTGTGGTGGAGCGCTGCCCTCCCAGTGGGATTTCCAGTGGTCCCTTTGGTGACCACTTTTGGGCTCTCCCTTGGGAATTTTGTCAGCTCCCTTCTTCCAAAGCACAAGAAAGGTAGGAAAGAAGCAAGAGGCTTGGATTCTCCTCCTTTTGCCCTTGTGAATTCTTAAATGTCTTCGTGGTCTCCTCTCCCCCGAGGTTCCCCCGGGTCACCTGGGAAAGATCCAAACCTTGCGAAGGATATGTCTCCTCTCCAGCCAGCCCTGGGTCCTAGAGAGCACATTCCTCTGAGCTGGGAGCCACCTCGCACGGTTGCTGCCGGCCTCAAGAACACAGGCAATGCTTGCTACATGAATGCCACTCTGCAGTGTCTGACTCACACAGGCCCACTTGCCAGCCACATGCTGGCCCTTAGGACCTCCCAGATGGCTTGCCAGAAGACAACCTGCATGATGTGTGTGATGCAAGCTCACCTGGAAAGGGCTTTCCAGCACTCCGGGGCCATCATTCAGCCCTCCTGTGCCCTCGGAGCTGGCTTCCACGTGCACAAGCAGGAAGATGCCCATGAGTTTCTCATGTTCATCTTGGAGTCCATGGAGAAATCGCGTCAGTCTTGTGGTATGGGCTTGGATCTTGCCGGTCGGGAGCCTGGCCTCATCCGGGAAATCTTTGGAGGGTCCTGGAGGTCCCAAATCACGTGTTTCCAGTGCCAGAGCACTTCAGACACCTTTGACCCTTATCTGGACATCACGCTGGATATCGCGGGAGCTCAGAGTGTTGAGCAGGCTTTGGCCAGACTGGTCGAGCCGGAAGAGCTGGCCGGGGAAGACGCCTATCACTGTGGGGTTTGTCTGCACAAAGTGTCTGCTTCCAAGACCTTGACTCTGCACAGTGCCTCCAAGGTCCTCATCCTCGTCCTGAAAAGATTTTCTCCTTTGACGGGGGACAAAGTGGATGGGCTAGTGCGGTTTCCTCAGAGACTTGATATGCAGCCATACATGTCTCAGCCAAGGGAGGGACCGCTTGTGTAGGACCTGTACGCCGTGCTGGTTCACGCTGGGTGGAGCAGTCACAGTGGACATTATTTCTCTTACATCAAAGCTGGGAATGGCCAGTGGTATAAAATGGATGATGCGAAGGTCAGCACCTGTGCTGTTTCCTCGGTGTTGAGTCAGCGAGCCTACGTCCTCTTTTATAGCCAAGAGGGCAGTAACGAGAAGGGAAACGGTGAGTCCCTGTGGCCAGGCGGGGACCCAACGGCCCCCGACACCCGTGGAAAGCAGAGAAGCACCCACCATCTTCACCTGAAAAAGGACACTCCTCGCGAACTTGTCGAGTCACCAGCACATGTGGAAAGTACAGCACTGAAAGAAATCTCCCTAGACCAGTGGAAGGTCTTCAGGGACCAACACCGGCCAAAGACTCAGCTCAACCTGAGGAAAATTGAGTTCACACAGGATCCCAATCTAGTCCTGATTCACCCATCCAAACACAGGGATCACGGGAGAGAAAACCATTCTGAGAAGGAAGATTCTTTACCCCCAAAGCTTTGCCAGAGTATCACAGGTCAGCTGTCCGGAAATGCTGGCCGACTTCCTCGTGAGGACTCTAGAGCTCGATCGAAGAAGGGAAGGAACAAGCGAGGAAAGGCCTGTGTTTTGGTGCTCTCCTAAATTCGCCGGGTTCTGTCTCGGGTTTGTAATTTGGTGCTGATCCTGTCTGTGGATCTTGAGGTTTCACACTTTCCCGAGATGACCTCCAGACGAGTGGGGAATGACCTGAGCCAAAGATCCACATGTAGGGCCTTGCGGTCTGGAGGACAGAAGAATCCCATGAACCTGCCCACCCATGCTGCCTCCTAGTTGTGGTTGTTGATGTTGTTGTTGTTGTTGTTGTTGTTGTTCTGGGGAGAGGGGCCTGCGGGTTGAATAAAGGGGCTTGAACTCGGCCTGGGTGCTGTCCCTGAGCTCTTCAGCTAAGGGCCACGGCCCTTCGCCTGGGCCTGGCTACTGTCCCTGAGCCCTTCAGCTCAAGGCTACCTCCCTAGCTAGGTGCCAAGCCCCGCTTCCTGTTGTCTACTGATTATTTGGAGCTAAGAGTCCCAAGTCCTCTTGTTCCCAGCTAGCTTGGAAGCTCAGATCTCAGCCTCCTGAGTAGGTCGTGTTGTAGGCTTGAGCCACCGCGCCCGGCCCATGCCGCCTTCGAAGGGCAATCCCCAAATCTGAACCTCCTGGGTAGCTTGGGTTACAGGCCTGAGACACTGGGAGCTTGCTAAGATCTCCATTTAGGAGGTGCAACTCTCCCATGGGGAGGAGTAGGAAACGTACCAGATGGGAAGTAGACATAGGAAGGGCAATAAGGAAGTAGGAATTGGATTAAGGCAGCTCCATGTCTCTGTGAAAAGAATAGATGGAACACCAGTAAACTTATACACGTAAACGATGAAGCAATAAATTAAGGGGGGGGAGGGAAATGGGAACAGAAATCTGAAAGGGGGTGCCAATGTGGGAGTTGTAAGGCACCTACTATCTGGCTAATATAACTGTAACCCCTCTATATATTTCAATTGAAAAATTCACTGAGATCATCACGTATGGACATTCATTTACTTCTCCAGAAAATAAAGTGTATGCCATGGAGAAGGAAACATACATAATGAAATTAGGTAGAAGTACTGGTGTTTTCCGCAGGCCAATGGCGTTGGAGCTGCCAGGAAACTCCTCAGAATGGTATGCATGGACCCGGAGGGGAGTTTTCCCCGTCTCCATTACTGGTATCAGAAGCTGTGAAAGTCATATGGGTCTCACTAGTGCCCTGAAAACGCCACACCGTGACGGATCCTGGGACACTGCTGACTTCTCTTTGAACTGTGTTGTGGTGCACATGTTTCCCCCGCTTCTGCTGGATGTGCCGACATTTTAAGGACCAGTATTTTTTGGTGTAAGGTTCAGTGCTGAGCCCGAGTGACTTCATCCAGCCTGTGTAACTCCATCTGGACTGAACGACCAATTTGTTATGGATGCAAAAGTACAACCACACCTTGTTTAAAAACATGAAACCCAAAACGAGACTACTGGATTAAGTTCAGTGCGAACGGAGCGTGAAGACACGGAAAACGACTTGCAAACAGTCCCCTAAACCAGTCCATTTCCAAACACGAGGCTCAGTCACAAGGTTGGGACAGGTCAGGTGGAGACGTCCAGTCAGCAGGAGTACATATGTAACTGTGCTGTTTGTAACCAGTCAGCCTCTAGCAGATGCGAAGCTGTAATAAACTTGGGGGTTGTGGTTTTTGCCCTATAGAACTTAGCCTGTGAGGCCGGGAGGGGTCGCTCTCTCTTCACAGAGTTGGCCCTGACCGGTCAGTGACATTCTCCGTGCTTGGTGTGAAATAAAACTTTGCTTAACTTTGGCTTTCTGTCAGTCTGGTTCCTTTGATCAATGACCCCCGTATTGGGGAACACCCCAACAGATAACATCTCTGTGATCTCACTCTCGGCAGTTCTCTGGACTTTCTGGAGAAGAACCCTCTGCCACTGCGGGATAGGGAGGGCCAGATCATATTCCAAAGTGACAAAATGGATCAACAGTATTCTGCTGAGTCCATGCCTTCTGAAAGGCTGGCTCTTTCTGCAGCACTCTGTTCTATCAGTAAATCGCAACTGAATCAGTTCTTTAGACTCTTTACGCCCTATGGGGTTACAAGTCTGGGAACTACCTGGTCATTGAATTTCCTGGGTACATCTCCTGGTGTGTTTTGAAATTTAGGGAGACCCTTATCATGTTTTTCTATGTGAATGCGGATTCTCTTCCAACTTCTAATGAGTGGGAAGATGACCTGGCCTGGTTGGGCCCAGTGGATCTCCCTTGTAATCCCAGCTAGTTGGGAGGCTGAGATGTGAGGCTTGCAGTTCCAAAGGCAGACCTGGGGGCGGGGACGGTTGCCTACTGGTAGAGTGATTGCCTGGCCTGCAGGAAGCCCTGGGGCCATTCCTTTGCAGAAATAGTCAGAAGGGATGCTGTGGCTCAAGTAGCAAAGTGCTTGAGCAAACACTGTCCAAGAGTCATGCCCATTATAGAAGAAGAAGAAGAAGAAGAAGAAGAAGAAGAAGAAGAAGAAGAAGAAGAAGAAGAAGAAGAAGAAGAAGAGGAAGAAGAAGAAGAAAGAAGAGGAAGAAGAAGAAGCAAAAGAAGAAGAAGAAGCGGAAGAGGAAGAGGGAGAGGAAGAGGAAGAAGGGCGAAGAAAAAGGGGTAAGAAGAGGAGGAATAAGAAATCTTTCAGGTAGATTCATCCCCTCCCCCCACCCCCGCCCCCAGCCTCGGCTGGTCTTCAAGTTCCTCCTTTTCTCGAGTTTAGAAATGTCATGACTGGGATTCAAGTAAAATGTGTCCCTTACTTAGCAATGAACCAATTCTCAGTGCATCCCACCTGCTCATACACTAGAGAGTGGAAACAGCTTCAGCTTGAGCATTGTTGCTCACTGAAAGGACAGGGCACCACGAGCCCATCCCGACTGCAAGGAGGCACAGGTGTGTGGAATTTAGGGTGGGGCCCATCAGCCAATCATAAGGAGAAGGCATGGCAGGAGGGCCTGAATCAGAATAAAAGCCGGATTGGAATGGAAGAATGACCACTGGGCAGCTACTGCTGAGTAGGAAACATCGTTTCCTGCTGATTCCCGGAGGGGTACTCGAGGAGCCCCTTTCTCCTGGAGCGTTGGTTACTGTGGGCCTGAATTTGTAAGGTGAGTGTTTCTTGCATCCCTTGGAAACGTTTATGAGACTGCTCCGTGCTTCCCCCTGTCATTCAACAACTCTGCAGCTGACATTATTCCTTCCACACTGGAGAGGAATGGACCCTGCTAAAAAAATGTTTTCTAGGCCCTTTGTATTTTCCCTCTTTTTCCTTGCTTCTTTCTCCTGACCTCTGGGGCTGGGTTTCAGGCTTGAGGAATTCCAGAGTTCCCCTGTATCTCGTGGGAAATGGTTAGGATGCTAGTGAAAGGTATTGTCTTCCTTCACCCCCATAGAGAACGCTACTCCGAGGGATCCCCAAGCAGTGATCTTACCCCCTTCTGCCTGTGGTGGAGCGCTGCCCTCCCAGTGGGATTTCCAGTGGTCCCTTTGGTGACCACTTTTGGGCTCTCCCTTGGGAATTTTGTCAGCTCCCTTCTTCCAAAGCACAAGAAAGGTAGGAAAGAAGCAAGAGGCTTGGATTCTCCTCCTTTTGCCCTTGTGAATTCTTAAATGTCTTCGTGGTCTCCTCTCCCCCGAGGTTCCCCCGGGTCACCTGGGAAAGATCCAAACCTTGCGAAGGATATGTCTCCTCTCCAGCCAGCCCTGGGTCCTAGAGAGCACATTCCTCTGAGCTGGGAGCCACCTCGCACGGTTGCTGCCGGCCTCAAGAACACAGGCAATGCTTGCTACATGAATGCCACTCTGCAGTGTCTGACTCACACAGGCCCACTTGCCAGCCACATGCTGGCCCTTAGGACCTCCCAGATGGCTTGCCAGAAGACAACCTGCATGATGTGTGTGATGCAAGCTCACCTGGAAAGGGCTTTCCAGCACTCCGGGGCCATCATTCAGCCCTCCTGTGCCCTCGGAGCTGGCTTCCACGTGCACAAGCAGGAAGATGCCCATGAGTTTCTCATGTTCATCTTGGAGTCCATGGAGAAATCGCGTCAGTCTTGTGGTATGGGCTTGGATCTTGCCGGTCGGGAGCCTGGCCTCATCCGGGAAATCTTTGGAGGGTCCTGGAGGTCCCAAATCACGTGTTTCCAGTGCCAGAGCACTTCAGACACCTTTGACCCTTATCTGGACATCACGCTGGATATCGCGGGAGCTCAGAGTGTTGAGCAGGCTTTGGCCAGACTGGTCGAGCCGGAAGAGCTGGCCGGGGAAGACGCCTATCACTGTGGGGTTTGTCTGCACAAAGTGTCTGCTTCCAAGACCTTGACTCTGCACAGTGCCTCCAAGGTCCTCATCCTCGTCCTGAAAAGATTTTCTCCTTTGACGGGGGACAAAGTGGATGGGCTAGTGCGGTTTCCTCAGAGACTTGATATGCAGCCATACATGTCTCAGCCAAGGGAGGGACCGCTTGTGTAGGACCTGTACGCCGTGCTGGTTCACGCTGGGTGGAGCAGTCACAGTGGACATTATTTCTCTTACATCAAAGCTGGGAATGGCCAGTGGTATAAAATGGATGATGCGAAGGTCAGCACCTGTGCTGTTTCCTCGGTGTTGAGTCAGCGAGCCTACGTCCTCTTTTATAGCCAAGAGGGCAGTAACGAGAAGGGAAACGGTGAGTCCCTGTGGCCAGGCGGGGACCCAACGGCCCCCGACACCCGTGGAAAGCAGAGAAGCACCCACCATCTTCACCTGAAAAAGGACACTCCTCGCGAACTTGTCGAGTCACCAGCACATGTGGAAAGTACAGCACTGAAAGAAATCTCCCTAGACCAGTGGAAGGTCTTCAGGGACCAACACCGGCCAAAGACTCAGCTCAACCTGAGGAAAATTGAGTTCACACAGGATCCCAATCTAGTCCTGATTCACCCATCCAAACACAGGGATCACGGGAGAGAAAACCATTCTGAGAAGGAAGATTCTTTACCCCCAAAGCTTTGCCAGAGTATCACAGGTCAGCTGTCCGGAAATGCTGGCCGACTTCCTCGTGAGGACTCTAGAGCTCGATCGAAGAAGGGAAGGAACAAGCGAGGAAAGGCCTGTGTTTTGGTGCTCTCCTAAATTCG